>CM031378.1:63301512-63521512 GCA_018208015.1 Medicago ruthenica | reverse complement strand
TGTAACGTGTGTTCAAAAGTTGCAATGATAGAGTTTTTTTTTGCCACTAGTGTTTTGAATTACTATTACAGTTGACATTCGAAATGGTCGACATGGGAAGAGGATGCTCAAGTATTTACTAAGCAAGGTTTTCCTTTTTATTATTATTAATAACCTTTAATTTTTCTATAAAAAAAAACACTTTAATTGACATTTATTGCTATAAAATACTATGAATTGACAAGTTCAATTTTTATTTGCTTCTGATTCCTGTGATGGGCCTTTTTTATTCGATTTAGAATCAAGGAAGATGCTGCCCCGTTGTTAGATTCCTCCAAAATTCTCCTTAGCAGCCAATTCTTATTCTTAATTTCTTATATATAGAATGTATTTTTCTCTTCAACGTGATGCTGATAAGACGTAAGCAAGAAAACGAGGAAATAATAAATTAGCTAGTGACGTGCATTAGAAAGTTACTTGGTGATTGCTCTCACAAGTCACAATGACAACCTTAGCTAAATTTTTATTTTTTTTTTCGAGAGAATCCTTAGCTAATTTTTTTTATGGCTTATTAAATTAAATACGGTTGTATTATAGAAGGCCATAAGCAGTTGAATTAAGGAGAGTGTTATGAAAATGAAACCTAAAATCGAAAGAGAGAAAACAAGGAAGACAATACCAAAATAATACAACAGATTTGGAAATTGAAGAAGATGCTGTTTTTTCTCTCTATTTTCAAGCAAAAAGACCATCAATTCATTTCATTATTAACAATAAATGAAATAGGCTTAAATGTGTCTTTGATCTCAGCACTTTTATCGGTTTTTGACATTAGCAAGTTTTTTTGTTTGATTTAAGTCTTGGCATTTGGTATTGATCTTTCTGTTAATGAGACGTTAAAAAAAAAACACAAAACTAACGGAGTGCCACGTGACCCAGTTATATCATGCCATGTGGCACAATAAAAAACAAAATTTTAAAATTAAAATTAATTCATTAAAAAAATATTTTTTAATTAGTTTTATTATTATTATTATTATTATTATTATTATTATTAGATTAAAAATAAATTAATAAAAGGTACATATCATATTTGAAGAAGAGAAACGCGATTGAGAAAGGGACTTTCCTTTTTCCACCTGTTGTTCATGGATTCCGGCCAGATTAACATTAACCTTGTTCTTCTTGGAATCTCCACCGTCGAATCCCGCCGGAGTCCAGAATTCAGGGTGAGGCACATGTAAGTTGAGGTCAAGCCACAGTGGCGGATGGAAGAGAACGCGGCGGCGCCGTCAGAGATTGTAACTCCACTGCTGTTATTAACGTTGACGTTGCTGTTACCGTTATTGTGGTTGTTGTCGTTGTTGTTACCGCCGTCGTAGTGGCATCGTTTGTGTCCACCAAGAGCTTGGGCAGTAGAAAAACTCTTGTGACAGTTGGAGCACACGTGCATCTTACCGGTGACGGTTGCGATGGTGGTGGATTGGTTTTCAGATGAGGATTTACGGTGGCTGACTTTGTGACCCCACCGGTGATTCAGCTTGACAGCAACTGTTGTAGTTGCTGTTGTTCTTGTGAAGATGATGATTCAATTTGGTGATGAGATTCCGGCGACGGTTTCCTCTCTTTTTTAATTTCTAATTTAATTTCATAATCGTCGTTATTAAAACTCATATCACCTTAATTTCATAATCGTCATTATATATAAAATTAATTTATGTAGATATAAACATTGAAAATCTATAACGGGAATGATGCAAACATTGAACGGTGTTTTATATATAAAGTTTTTTTTATTTAATTAATAAAAATATTTCATTAATGTTGATATTTTGAAAATAATCACGAGTTTTTCAAAATTTTATCATATCGACTATCACGTATTGGTACATAAATTTTTTTTCTGCATATATAAACATATAGAATCATCAACGAGTGTAATTTAAATATTTAACAATGTTTTAAATATAAAATAAAAATTTATTTAATAGACACACTACATTAATGTTGATATTTTGAAAATAGTCACGAGTTTCTAAAATTTTATCATATTGACTTTCACATATATGTATATAAAATTTGTTTTTGCAAATATAAACATTTAAAATTTACAGCGGCAGCGAAGCAAACACACTACATTAATGTTGATATTAAATAGTCATGAGTTTCTAAAATTTTATCATATTGATTTTCTCGTATAGGTATATAAAATTTGTTTATGCAGATATAAACATTTAAAATCTGCAACGACAGCGGTGCAAACATTGAACGGTGTTTTGCATATAAAATAAAAGTTTAATTAATAGAAACACCGCATTAATGTTGATATTTTGAAAATAGTCATGAGTTTTCAAAATTTTATCATATCGACTATCACACATCGATACATAAAAATTTCCTTTTGCATAGACAAGCATATAAAATTCTCAACGAGTGCGGTTTAAATATTTAACTGTGTTTTAAATATAAAATAAATTTTTTTATAGACACACTACATTAATGTTGATATTTTGAAAATAGTATCAAGTTTCCAAAATTTTATCATATCGACTTTCTCACATATGTATATAAAAATTTATTTATGCAGTTATAAGTACATAAAATCTGCAACAGGTGCGGTACAAACATTGAACAATATTTTGCATATAAAATAAAAAGTTACTTAATAAAAACACTAAATTAATTTTGATTTTGAAAATAATCATGAGTTTTCAAAATTTTATCACATCGATTTTCTCATATATGTACATAAAAATTTGTTTATGTAGATATAAGTACATAAAATCTGCAACGGGTGCAGTGCAAACATTGAACGGTCTTTTGCATATAAAATAAAAAGTTATTTAATAGAAACAATACATTAATTTTGATTTTGAAAATATTGATGAGTTTTCAAAATTTTATCATATCAACTTTCTCATATATGTATATACAAATTTGTTTATGCAGATATAAGTACATAAATTCTGCAACGGGTGCGGTGCAAACATTAAACGGTCTTTTGCATATAAAATAAAAAGTTATTTAATAGAAACACTAAATTAATTTTGATTTTGAAAGTAGTCGTGAATTTTCAAAATTATATCATATCAACTTTCTCATATATCTACATAAAAATTGGTTAACGCGTATATAAGCAAATAAATTCATAACTGGTGTGACTCAACTATTTAACAAATTTTTGTATATATAAGAGAAAAATATTTAATAGAAACATTACATTAATACTCATAATTTTCATTTAATATTTATAAATATTCTACAATATTAACGATCTAATTATTTTTTATATAATTATCACAATTTTACGTGACCCGTGCGAAAGCACGAGTCTCTTACTAGTTTAATAATAATAATAATAATAATAATAATAATAATAATAATAATAATAATAATAATAATAATAATAATAATAATAATAATAAAACTAATTTTTTATTTGATTTGTTTTAATTTTGAAATTTTGTTTTTTAGTGTGCCACGTGGAGTGAAATGATTAGGAGATGTGGCACGCTGTTAGTTTTGTGGTTTTTTTAACTATATAGAACGTGATAAAAATCTCGTAAGTACAACTCATATGATAACAAAATTTAGAGACCTCTTTGATATGCTAAGAAGCAGGTTTGAACTCACATTTTCTAACTTCTTTGCACTTTTTGTTTGTGATTTTTATTTAGGGTTTAGGAGGGGAAGGGAGTGGAGAGTTTACTTTTCTTTTTTAAATTACAGACTATATAACATGTTTTTTTTAAATAAATTAAGTGTGATTGAAGTATTATATGATCGTTTATCATGTTATTATTTTAATTTGTTAAAAAAACACTCCATAATGTCCATAATTTAAAAACGAAAATTAAATCATCCCCTCCTATCTCCTCTTAAACCGTTCATCCAAACACACCCTTTGAAGGAAAAAAAAAAACATCAAAGGTGGTGGCTAGCTAGTCTTAAAACGAGTTGCTCGTTGATAACTGTTACATATAACAGTTATATAATCCTCTAAGGTTGAGGTGTACAAGTCTAAATGATTAATAATTATGAAAATGTGTTAGATTTTACAGTTGTTTATAACTAAAATCATTCTGGCTCAAAACACAAAGAAATCATTCAATTTCAAATGTTCCAGAAGGTATTTTAATGTGTTTGCTTCTAGGCTATATTAAAAGTGGCAGTCTCATTTACTGGCTAACCAACTAGATAAAGGTGTGCGTGGAAGAAGAAAATAAGCACTATGATGTGACTTACTGTTCAATAATAAATCAAATGATATCATCACAAATGTATTTAGACACCATATCCAAATGATGCACTCCTAAGTCATTCTCTTTGTAACACAGTAATCTTTCTTTTGACTGGTTCTGTACCTAGTAATCATGTTTATTCATAACAAATTTGCTTACTCCATGATGAAAATATTCACTTTCCTTGACTTCTATGTAAATGATGGTGCAAACACATTATAATACATATATTCTTTTAGTTTTCTACTCTTTTGGTGCACTTAGTGTGCGTTTTGAAATATTTGTGGACACTGCTCTGGTTTCTATAACCACTCATGAACCTCTTAAAAGAATTGGATCTAACCACTTTACATCATATACGTCCACAACAATTGAAAATGGATATCCTAAGTTCTAGACAAATCTTTAAAACTTTGATTTCCTTTTCAGCAGTATACTCTTCATCATAATTAACAGTTCTGAAAAATTAACATGTAGCCTAAAATGCACAAAATGCTGAAAATGTAATAAGCATATAGATATCCCAAAAAGCTAATTGTGTAGCATAAAAATCATCCCAAAAACAATGAATGGTAAAATACAATTCCAAGAGTCTATTTCTTGTCATTTAACCATTACCGATACTTGCATCATTACATAACTTTCAATCTTTCATGCAAGCCATCAGTGAACAAAAATATAGGAAGAAAGAAAGCACAACTATAGATAGCATTTTGAACATTCTCCAAAAGATGAAGAGTTCACTATCTCAGTACTTTCGAGGTGGCTGCTGAGTTGGCAAAAGACCAAAGCGCTTCTTCAGACGCACCCTATGGTCTGAGAATTTATCATCGGGTGAAAAGCGTGCTGCATATAAACCAAAAAAAATATGTATGCATATTAATGAACCAAAATCAGTGAAGTAACGGTGTTAGAAGCAAAAAGAATAAAGAGAAACCAAGTAAAATACATAGATTGATATTTGAGAGTATGAGTTAAAACTAAGGTTCAAATTTAAACTATATGCATCTACTCCCATATGAAAATCACAACCATAGATATCAGTTGTTGATGAATTACAATACTATTGAGAAACATAAACTAGATCATAGATGGACAAAACTTAGTTTCAGTACCATAAGTCATGTTCTTACTATTCCCAATTAAAAACTTGCACGCAAATGCTATTCTCAGTTGACATCCCGTTTTTACGCTGAAATAATCAAAGGCAAGGGCTTTTCCAAAGATCGATGACTGTTAGTTAACATGGAGAGTTGTTTCCCATCTTAAATTTTGCCAGACTCTCATCATGACACAAACCGACAAAGCACCATCTGTCGAAAAATGTTCACTGCACTAGGGGTGTTCATGGTTCATGAACTGCACTGAACTGAACCATATAAATGGTTTGGTTCAGTTCATAAAATCCATTTCAATAAAAACTGGTTATTTCTTAAAAACAGTTTCAATCCAGTTTAGAACCGGTTCAGAACCGGTTTATAGTTTTAAACCGGTTTACTTATTTTTAACCGGTTTTGAACCGGATTTCTGCAGACTTGAGCCACTTTTAAACCGGTTTTCTGCAGACTTGTTTTTTTTTTACGGACACAGTTTTGAGATCAAACTAAGATACAAATTTGTCAAAAAAAATTAAAAAACTAGATGCAGAAACAAAAGAACTGTCGTTGATAAATTAATATGGTAATAATAATAAAACCTAAACTAAATGAAGTTTAAAACAAATTAATTATAATGAAATCAATTGAGAACATACTGTAACTTACTATAATTAATACTGTAGGTCACCAAGTTCGTCATTTTTTTTTACTCTTTTCAACAAGTAAACAATACTATAATTAATGAGTATTAGTCTAAAAATTAGTATTAAAAAAGTACTAATTAGCGAGAAAGAAATTGCTTTGTTTGTTCCTTTTTTCAAAACCGAAACGCGTGGCTTAACACGCAAACGTTTCTCGTTTCGTTTCATTCTTCACAGTTTCCACACACGCTCCTCTCTTTCTTCAAATCCCTTAAATTCACCCTTCCTCATTTCATCTTCATCTTCACACACTTTCTCTCTCTACTCTCTTTCTCTCTCTAGAAGACTCAAACAAGAACGTGATGAATTCTGAATCCTCACCCGAAACGCCGTTGTACTGGTGTTACAGTTGCACACGCTTCATCAATCTATCAGATCACACCCTCATCGTCTGCCCTCACTGCGATAACGGTTTCGTCGAACCTAATTCAATTGAAGCAATTATAAAATGTTGTTGTTGTATATATACTTAATTAAACAGTGAATAATTGGGTGAAGATGATTGAGATTTGTGAAAAAATCAATTTATATATATAAACCGGTTTTGAACTGGTTTTAAACTGAATTTAAATTGGTTTGTAAAAAGTGGTTCAGTTCAAAACTGTATGAAATGGTTCAGTTAAAATATGGTTCAGTGCAGTTCAGTTAGTAGTTTGGTTCAGTTAACTGAATATTTTGCACACCCCTACACTGCACTGGCTTCCAGTGGCGATTGTTCATGGGTTGTACAAATTTTTTCTGGAAAATCTATGGTTGTTAATTCATGGATGGTTCCAAACAAAAACATGACAAAGATGAGAAGGTTGTCTTTGTGAATTGAACTTGGCTTGTTTATAGAGTTTGTTCTGGGATGACTGGAGTATGGGTTTGGGGTGTTCATAGTGGTGGGATTCCATCACATAGGTAAAACTTAAAAGTATTACTGCAGTGAAGAAAGAACCTATGTGTAGGTGGTGGTTTTGGTTGAAAATAGATACGTGGCGGAGAAAATTCCATTCGTAGGGAGGAACACGTGGTTTTGGTTGATGATAAACCGTGTAATTTTTTAAGGGCAATAAGTGATGAGTACACATGTAAGGTTTTAATTAGGGAACAATAAGAACGGGATTTAGGGTACTATACCTAAGTTTTGTCCATTATGGATTGTGGTTATGGTTACACTGCGAAACTTTATACTGCAGGAAAATGCATTAAAATGGTTAGAGCTTATTCTCTTGCACCAAGTACAATCACTTGCTCCCTTTCAGAGGAGAATGCACAAGCGCAAACAAACCTAAGCCAGTAAGCTGATAATGAAACAGCGCATCTTCACTCACATTTGTTCCGTTTTAACTTCTAACATGATTATCACACGTAAGTCATAAACAGAACTGCTCAGATTGTAAGCTTAATGGGACAATCCAATTCATATCCAAGATACACAAAGTATATGTTTGGAAAAGTCAAAAGACCGGTGATAGTGATACCGCAAGTCTATTCAAAAGCTCACATTTGCAGCTTTGAAAAATTCACATTGAAATTTTATCGGGACGCGAGAAAAATAAAATGGGCATGTAACCAAACACACTGTAAGTTGGTTCATGCATACAGACTCTACAGTTAAGTGTTTCTCCCTGGAAAAAAACTTTTAATTAACCAAAAACTCTAAACTAAGCAAAGACATCATGGCTAACCCACTTATATAGCAACATGCAACTAGAAATTATACAGTGAATCAAAAGAAAATGAAGTGTATCGATTTTCTTGCTATGGAAAGGGTATACTTATAGAGATAAAGAGAACACTTTATTATCCTGAATTTACCTGGGTGAGCTGACTCTGTTGCCAAACCCAGTGGCGATTCCTTCTGAAAACAAAGAGCAACCAACATTAGAAAATGATATACTGAAATTCCAAATTGCAATAAGCATCAGTAACATAATTAGTGACCCCTAAACTGCTAAACCATTTTTGTCTACTTCTAAATTGTTCAATGGAACTCCAAAATGCAGTAAGCATCAGTAAAATAACCATTTACATAACGATAAAGCATTTTCTTTTCTAGTTTTCTAGGGACACAAGCAGTAGCTAAAACGGGTTGGGAGGTGGGGAACAAAAGCAAATGAAGACTCTAAAACCATACTAAATTACATTGAAGATGGTTGCACTTGCAGTTTAGATAAGCTTGTTAATTTGGAAATTTAGTTGATAAATATTAAAATCTTTGAAGCTAATGTCCAACACTCTGCCCCCAAGTCTCAAAATTCTTATAATGATATGCATGAAAATATCTTCCATAAACATAACATTTTATTGTCTCTTGGAGATTGATATATTTTTATAAAAAATAAGGGGCAGCCAAGTGCACAAAAAATATTCTTTATCTCCATGAAAAAAGATACTTCTTTCACAATGTTAGTGTTGCAACAAGACATGTTTTCTTCAGTTATTACCTATGCGGAACTGACAAAGACATGAGCATCGAACATGACACTAACAGGTAAACACCGGTAATAATTTGAGAAAATGAAAGTCATTGAATGTAACCACAACCATGTGTGCCGGTGTTCGATACCGACATGTACTAGAGATCAAACACACCTTCAACTTAAAGTGTTTGATGCTACATAAGTTATTACAACAAATCAACAATTCAAATGTAACGCCAGCCTATCAGTACATAACCCAGCTTTAAAACTACAACTAGGGCATGTTTAGATTCTCTTATTTGAGCTTATATACAGCCATAATCACTTGTGACACTCTTTGAGAGAACTTATAGCTTATGAAAGAAACTAATTATATCTTATATGAAAACAGTTTGACTTTATTCTATCTTGTGTTATAGAAATAGCTTATTCATAAGCACTTAAATGATAAGCGCTTATGCTATAAGCTGCAAAATAAGCTCTTTATCCAAACAGAGTCTTAATCACTTATTAGCATACTTAGAGAAGCCCTTTGAACATGTCATCGTCTCTCAGTTGTTGAGTATTACAAATGAAAACTTAAGGTTAATAGCGATAATAATTACCTTGGTAGTGTAAACTTTATCACCGTTGTCATTTATGTAACATTGAAGATACATTGTTGCTGATAACACGAATTCGAGAGCAACAAGGTGAACTGAAGTGAAACGTGCGGTAACTCACAAGGAAACCTGCTCCCTCTTCCTTTCAAGCTCCACTTAAAACCCTAAACCGAGGGCTTGAACAGGTTATAATTAAGAGTGAATAGTCAACTTCGTCTCTGAATTTACAAGGACCAATCAAATTTGTCACTCAATTTGTCAAAATAGCCAATTATTCCATGAATTAACGGATGTCCATCAAATTCATCCCTCCGTCCAATCTCTCCGTTAATGAGGCTGATGTGTCAATCTGCATGATGTGCTGTGATTTCCACGTGTCCTCCAGTCCTCCACTTATACAAGGACCATTTTGATTGAAACAATTCAAATTTCACTTTTCATTTCCAATTTTTTCATTTTTTCCCTCTTTTACCCACCCATCCTTCCATCCTCACATTTCATTCATAAACATCAAACCGGTCCCTGACTCTTCTCCTTACCGCTAAAACCTTCATCATCTTCATCTCTCCAAAAGCATCATTATCTTCATCGATCAACGTTCGAAGTGCCGTTTTGAAGGAAGATTTCGTCGTCTGTGAAGGTAAACCTGTTCCTGTTCGTTTTTCCATTCATGACTGTTAGTTTTCTCCATTTTTTGTGACTGTTTTTTTATTTTCGTTTTCATTTTTATCCATTCGTTTTCATGTTTAAACTTCGTTTGATACTTGATTTGTTGTTTTTTTGTGACAGTTGTTTTTTGTGACCTTTTTTTTATTCTCCATTTTAGGGTTTTCAGTTTATAACTTAAGAATAAGAGAAAGGATGGAAATGAGGACCCTGTTTGTGGGAGTAGCATGAAGAAGACTTACAATGACACTCAATGCTCTAGGTGTGGATTGTTTGGTCATAACTCAAAGAAGTGATGCTTGAGACCTGTTTACATTATGACTTATTTATTCTACAAGTGCTTTTGGATATGTAATATTTAGACCTGTTTAAATTATGCCCCCTAGTTGGGTTGTTTTTTGGCTATGTAATATTTAAGAACTTCCTTCCATGACTTATGACTTGTTAATGCCTCATAGTTGGGTTGCTTTTTGGTATGTAATATTCCTGCACTTGTAGTGCAATGACTTATTAATGCCCCCAATTGTGTCTCTTTACTTTTTTACTTTGTTCTGAACATATATGCATCAAGGTTCAAATTGATATCTGTTTATATAATTCAAGAACTTATTTGATGGTTTTTTCATATAATGTAGGGATCAATTTGATAGTTAGTCAAATAATTCATGGACTAATTTGATGGCAATATTATAACAGAAAAGTTACATTCATTCATCTTCAACCTCTTTTCATTGAGGGTATTACACACTCCTAGTACAATAGACTAACATGTTAAAAAATTCAAACAAGCAAATTATGACTATCAAATACTTAATCAATCTAAGCTCACTTCCTACACAATCAACTTTGTCCATCAATCTTGCCCTCCAAACCTCTTCATTGCCATTTTCCTTAGCCTTAACCCTAGACTGGACCTTCTCCATCAATCTTGCCTTTCTTCCCTGACCAACACTAATTCCATTGTTTTTAAAGTATCCTAGTTCTTCAGCTTCATCAACCCAAACAAAAAATTCACAATTATCATCATCATCCTGTACAAAGGAAAATCAAAATCAATCACCATTAAACAAACCATTCTGACATCACATAACCATTGTTAAACAAACATTTGGCAAAGGGCAAACATAGAAAGGCCTTCCTGGGTTTTTGAGAGTATTGACTTTTCTTACAGCACAAATTATGGGACACCAACACTCAAGCACTCTGAGATCACCATTAAACATAGAGCTTAAAGATGAAGCTCGACTTTAATAACTGTTTTTGCCCATACGCCCACCACCCATCATTTTAGATTCAATCTGAACAATTTTGATTGAAGAAATTTTGAGGATTTTGGATTTTGGATTTCGGAGTCAATCAAATCAAATTAGGGTTTGAAGTTTTTAGAATTGGGGAAGAAATGGTTGTTGATTAATGGAAGAAATTTTGGGAATTTTGGATTGTAGATTAGAGATTGAAAAATTAGGGTTCCAATTTTATAGATTTAGGAAGAAAGAGCAGTTGTATAATGGCCATGAACAAGCCAATGATTTTCTGCATTTCAATCAAATTCGTCCTTGGAAATTTTTTTCACTTTCGGTCATATTAGAGCATCTACAACGTTGTTCTTATCAGTGTTCCACAGCTTCAAGAACGTGTTCTAATTTTGAGTTCCATTGGAGTTGAGTGACATGGAGGCCAGGCTGGAGAACCGTTCTCCAGTGAGAATAAGTTCTAGCATAAAAAGGGGTCAGAAAAAGCAAATGAAAATGAGAGAGAAGATGCAAAATCAAAAACCCAAAAACTAAATCAAATAAAATTCCAAATCATAATTTCAATTGCAAAATCACAAATCAAACAATTGATTCCAACATCTTAAATTTGAGTTGCATTTTTTTCCCATTCATATATGAGTTTTTTCCTTAAATTTGAGTTCTGAGTTTTTTTCTTCAATATTAGTTTTTTCCCTTAAAATTTTCATCTCAAATCTGGTTTAAATATGTGAGAACCGTTTAAAAAGAATGAAGATGAGAGAATCTCTGTAACATGTATTTTAACATACACTTTGCTGACGTGTCATTCTAACAAAGCTCCCAATTTTTTTGACTTTTATTCTAAGATTGACACTTGCTCCAATACATGTGTTCTTTTACATACCAATTTTTCATTTTCATTTCTCATATAAGTTACGAAATAACTCTCCATTAATTTGATTTTATGCATGTTGTATGATTAATACATCATGAGTCTATTTAAAAAAAAAAAAATCACCGGTTACATTTTATCTTTGAGTTGCATTTCTTAGTTGTTGTTATTCTAATCATTTTTAATTTGCATATAAAAAACTTCTATTATCATTTTTCGGGACAAATGTATTTGTTAAAACAATTTCAATTTTATAATTATTGATGATTGATGATATTGATTGGTTGATTGATAGTGCATTATATATATTCCACTCAAGAAAAAAAGATACAACACTATATAGGCTATTTTATTAGACTTTTGATATTAAAAAAGAAAAGAAAAGAGTGCTATACAAGTCATTTCAATTACATTATGATTGTTTATATTCTTTTGATTACTAACCACTACTCACATGTTTTTTTTTCTCTCCCTTCCATTTTCCTTAGTTTTCATTTTCATACTTCCCTCTTTCATTTTCTACAGTGGAATTTCTTTTTCTCTTTTGTCATATAGTATGTGCATGTTTTGGAGATAGGAGAATTTTGTTGAAAGAACAACTCATATTTGCAAAGGTGGTTGTGGTTACATTGAAATTTGTGTTTTACATCATTATTTACTCTAACATTCTACCACTGAATGTTAATTTACCTCCCATTTCATTTTCTTTCTAATCATTGTTTTTTTATAGTTATGTAATATGTTACTCCTATCACTGTGTGATAAAACTTTCATTATTTTTATGTTCTTTATTTTTCATCCATTTTTTTAATAGAAAATTTAGGTGAGTTGAGCATTTTCTTTGATCTAACAATAAACTTATAAAATTGATTGTGCATGCACCTAAGAATTATTCAAACAATCTCTAATTACTTACGGGATGAATATTACACAAGTCCTTTAATATTTTTGCAAATGTAACCTTCACTATAAAAATAAATATAAAGGATTCAACAAAATCCAATTACTTACAATGTACATGTCCCTTAACATTCTTGCAAATGTAACCTATTCAAACAAAAATAAATAGTGTTTGATTTTTTAGCTTAATTTTCCAGTTTTACTACAACGTTTTATAATCAGAACTTAACACACACATATTTTTATCTCTTTCCTCCACTTACTTGACACTTTCATTCACATTGATCGGAGATCATATCTAGCATATTCAAGTTGTGCAGCAATGTCAACAAGATAAGTGGTACAATTTCTACATATTTTACCACCATATTTATTTTTCTTTGTAGTAAACTTACATAAATTGAATTTCTTCTTGTTAGGAAGCAAAACAATGATTGCTCATGTTCAAAAAGTGAGGAGGATTTGAAGGGATACTTAAGAGGTGAGTTTTGTCTATCCCTTAAAATATCTCTCTTCATGTTAGAGGATACCTATTCAAGTAAAAATATGATGTCATTAAAAATAATTGTAAACAAATTTGTTGTGAAATGACTATTTATTTCAAGTAAAAATTGTTTAAATCATTGAAGTCTATAAAAAATTTGTTAAGAAATGTAGCCATTCACTAATTCATTGTTATTGTCCTAATTTTTTTTAAATAACTTTAATAACACCAACTTTTGAACTACTATTTTTTTCTTATTCTTAAACGTTGTATTATAGGTACACAAAAAAAATGATGTATTATAAATTTTGGTTTTTGGTCGTCCTCAATATCTCGAAACAACTATTGAGTGGTACTCTTCGATTTTATATGGGAGCTTTTGCTTCTCTTTCTATATGTACCAATCACTGCAATAAATCATCTCATTATCCAAGGCCAAAAGTCGTCCGTAAGTAAAAAAAAGGCGTGGATAATGTTAATTACCCACGACTTACCAAATAAGTTAGCCCTACCTTTTTATCATTGAATCAAGAGTCGATATAAATTTTTTTAGTCTACGTTTTTAAGTTTCTTTCTTATTTTATAAGATGTTTTTTAGAATGTGTTTGTAATTTCTATATGATATTTATGCACTTTGATTTTCTAAATTTGTATCCATTTTTTTGGTGTATCCATTTGGCACACTCATAAAATTTAAATAGATTAGATTTCATATGTTTTAATTTCTTTTTAAAAAACTATCCTTTTTTTAATATAACAAATATTCAACATTTTCAATAGTGTTTTTATAAAAGGAAATGCTAACAAGTATCTTTAGAACATTTGTTATAAAGTCTAACGAAAAAATTGTCATAGAAATGATGCATTCAATTTAAAAAGTAACTTTTTCAGTAAAAAGTAACATATTCTACAACGTGACAAACTCACATGACACCAAGAAGGAAACATTTTGACAAAATACACAACCTTATTTGGGTACTAAGCATCAACAAGTTTACATAGAAAACTCCAAAGTAACAAACAACTCGTATTATTATTGATATATAGATTTTCTTAATTCTTCAAACGAACTGATCAAAGTATTCCTCCACAGTTGTGTACTTGACATCTGGGTACAGCTCATAAGCCTCAACCCCAAAAGAAGGTTCAATCACAAAGTTTGTGTGGTCACCTTTCACAAACACCGAGTGGTTGATCGATAATACCACGTTGATTGGAAGAGGAGCCTCTGCAATGAAAGGGAATATCATTGTTTTGAATCAATTAATTTCACAAATTAAGAGTGATAATACAAACCTTCAATATCCTTGAGAAGTTTATCCTCTGGAAGAAAACTTTTTTCGAGGGTCTTCCCAATCTTCTTCTCCCACAAGGCTACAAGCTCGTTGAATGAGTAAATGTTCTTTGTCCTGGCTGAGCTAATGTGGGGAGAAAATAGCCAGCAAAGTAGTTGCTAGACACAGGGTATGCCTTCAGCTTCAATAGCACGTCGAATTTTGGCTTTCGCTTCAAATGCAGATTTTGCTGGATCTACCGCATGGACACGATCAACGTCATTCCCAAATTCCGAAGGAAAAAATCTCTGCGGACAACATATACTATTCCAATGTTAAAATTCCTATGAACAAAGTTTAATTTGAGATTTTTTAAGAGTTGGACAACTTAATTAGTTTGAGCACAAAATTAAAGAAGATTGAGAATATAAAAAATATATATTATTAATTATCCTCTCCCGCCATAATTGTCACTATTCCACTTTTGTGTTGTCCTACACGACAAGTTTTTATTGATCACAACTCCAATTAAAAAATATTTAAACACACATAAAAGAAAAAAAACTAAAAGATAAAATAATTAAATAATAAAAAATGATGTGATTTCATTGTTTATCTTTTAATTTTTTATTTGTATGTGCATAAATATTTTTCATTTGGATTTTGAATTGGGTTGGGAATAAGCTAGATCGGCCTACAAAGACCTACGACATGACATGTTTAGGCTTGACCTGGTCTGAGTAAATAGGTAAGACTTAAGCTATCAAAAAACCTACGAAGCCTGATAGATCGACTTATGTATGTATATTATTAAAACTTATTTTTTATTTATATTAAAATATAATTTATCAAGAAAAATATCAAGAAAAACTCAAATAATAGACTTTTTAAATAGGTTTTAAGGCCTTATAGTGAAATAAGTTTTTAAGGTCTTACAGTGATAGACAAAGCTTATAGTGAAATAGACTTTAATGCCAATTTGACCTATTTAAAAGTAAATAAAGTTGACTATTTAACGACTTTAATTTAAAGTAGGTCTGTAAGTAGGCTTTCAGGCCAAACCAGACTTTTAAATATGTCGGGCCAGACCAAAAAAAATAGACCTACGAAAGGTCATGAGTAAGACTCAGGTTTGCAAAAAATTTCGTCGGCCAAACTCAGGTCTATCAAAGTCTGACATGGTCTGCCCTATTCCCACCCCTAATTGCGACTAAATGAGATCTGCTCCTCTCTCGTATTTCTATTCCACTCATTTATTCGTTAGATTAGAAGAAGCGAAACCAGAAAAAAGGGTAAAAAGCACTAAAACTTTCAAAGATAGTGTCCAGAATTATAGAGAATAAATGACAACCTTAACGTTACCAGCCTCCTTAATTGCAGCGATAATCTTCACTTGATCCTCAATCTGAACGTGACCTACCGTAGATATGACCACATCTACCTGCTTGATTGCGCACTTTCACCAAGTTCTCATGATCATACAGATCCCCCTCCAATTAATTACCATTTCAAACTTAGTATTATTAACCAATGGTGTACGAACACGATACGAGTTAACATTTCTATAGCTAAAGGATATCATATCACTCTGTGTTACATATTCATGTCATATAGTATAAACAAATTCATTAAAACATATATACTTATGGAAATAGCATAGAATAATAAAAAAAAAAGTGGAATGAGGAATATATTACGTACAGGGACCAAATTGACGCCTAAAGTTTTGAAATTATTGAGGAGATTAGCCTTGGCAGGATCAGCGAGGGTGGATTCTCGGACCAATGCAAAAGTGGGATGTCCAGCTTTTGCACTAGCTTCTACTATGTGTTTTCCGATGTAACATGTTCCTCCGATGAACAAAATCTTGCTTTTCTCAGCCATGGATGTGTTCCCTGCTCCTTCCTTAATTACTTTCTATCAAATTCACTCTTTCCAAACTGCTTTGGAGTTTTTTTTTTTTTTTGTTTTGCCTTGTCTTACCAGCCGCCCTCCAATTATAGGCAAAGTTATCCCTTTTGAATTACAATTATGCCCTTATTTAACTTCATTCGACCGTATAAAATATAAACATAGATAATAATAAAAACTGTTGCGCCCTCAAAAAAGCTTCTATTATCTTTGTTTAAAAAAACACCATTTTTCTTTAACAAATTTTTACTCATTGTTAATAATGGAGTACTTGTTTAGATATAAATGCATTTTCGGACTTTTGTTTTTATTTTCACTTTAAATGTTAATAAATATATGACAAAGACATTGCTTTCATTGTTTCTCGAAATATAGGGAGTATGCTTTCATTTTCATTTTAAATTAGTTTTACGGTTTATCCGGGGTGAAAATTGATAAATTATATTATTTAATAGAATTAATAGAATAAAATATTGTGTTATTATTGGCTATAATTAGCTTGTTGTAATTATGCTAGACAGGGGACTATAGGTTACAAGACATTTTGTATATATGTTATTCAGATGAATGAGAATATCATCGATTCTATTTACATTTCATTGTCTTACATGGTATTAGTCATAACCGATCCCTCTCTAATACAAATAAAAAAAAGGGCCAAAGGCACAAATTTGGAAAACACGTGTGAAGACTGTTCATCTTCTTCTTCCACTGGTGAACCAGAATGCAACAGCTCTCCCTCTTCCCTTTTGCGCCGTCGCCGTCTGTTCCCATTCCAGCAGTCCGATTGCCTCCTTCCGATCGTCGACCCCTTGTCTGTTGCAAGCTCTCCCTCTTCCCCGACCCACCAGCGCCGCCGATACCGAATTTGAATCTAGTTGTGAATTTCGGTCACCAATCTGCTTTTTCTTCCTTCCGCGCCGTCTCTACCACTCACCAACCATGTCCGATTCAGACATAGAAGAAACCCAGCACGCCGCTGCCGCCACCAAACTTGTCCCATTGACCGGTTCCAAAGGTGGTTTTCACCCCGCTCTTGCTGTCTCCAATATCCGGAACCACATTCCCATCATTCTTGAGATGGAGAAGGACCAATATGGCACCTGGACTGAGCTCTTCAGCATCCATGCTCGTTCTCATCGAGTCTTGCATCACATTGTTCCTTCTGAGGACAAAGCACTGCCACTACCTACAGACGCCGAATATGAGCAATGGACCACCCTTGATGCCACCGTCCTCCAGTGGATTTATTCCACCATTTCCATGGACTTGCTGACTACCATTCTGGAACCCAATTCCACTGCAGTCGAAGCATGGCACCATTTGGCAGATATCTTTCAAGATAATCAAAACGCTCGTGATGTCACTCTTGAGCAAGAGTTCTCCAACACTCGCTTGGAAGATTTTTCCAATGCCTATGCTTACTGCCAGCGTCTAAAGATGTTCTCTGACCAGTTGAGAAATGTCGGCTCTCCCGTCAACAATCACCGACTGGTTCTTCAACTAATATCTGGTCTTCCTGAAGCTTACCGCAGTGTTGCCACCATGATTCGCCAGAGTAATCCTCTTCCTGCATTCTATCAGGCTCGCTCCATGCACACATTGAAAGAAGCTGGTATGGCTAAAATGGCTAGCATCGGCTCTCCTACTGCTCTACACACCACTCAGCAGCGATCCAATGTGGACACCTCTCAACGTGGCAATCGCCGCCCCAGCAATCGGTCTCATTCTCGTGGTAACTAAGGTCGTGGAGGGGGTCGTGGTAACCGTAATAGACCTCAGTCTGGAGCTCCCAATGCTCCCCCATCATGGTCTTTTCCTCCTTGGCAGCAGCAACAACAGTACCCTGCCTGGCAATCATGGGGTTGGACTTCACCACCATGGGCTATGCCTCCGTGTCTGTATCCCACATCTCAGTGGACCCGTCCTACCGGTCCTCCAAAAGGTCCATGCATCCTAGGACAGTGTCCTCAGGCGTATGCAGCTTCCACATCATCTTAGACACCGACAGACATCGAGGCAGCTATGCACACCATGTCTCTCCACCCTCCTGACACTCACTGGTACATGGATACTGGCGCCACATCTCACATGACAACATCACGAGGTAATCTCTCATCTTATTTTCCTTTAAGTCATTTAAATCAGAAAGTTATTGTTGGCAGTGACCATGGAATTCCAATTCACGACACCGAACACACACAAATTACAACCTCTCACCAACCCATTAACTTAAACCATGTCCTGCATGCCCCGAAAATTATTAAAATTTAATTTCTGTAAGGCGACTCACCACTGACAACAATGTTTCTGTTTCTTTTGACCCTTTGGTTTTACTGTATCTGATTTTCAGACGGGAACCCTCATATGAGATGTGACTAAAGGTGAGAAAAACACACAAGAAAGGGGGGTTGAATTGTGTGGGCTATTTCTTTTCTATCTCAAAAATTTATGTTAGTTAAGATTCTGATATTGATCAGATCTGAACTATTTTCAGAGTGTTTTATGCAGCGGATATAAAGTAAATGAGAGAGGGAAAGAGAGACACAAACAAATTATCCTGGTTCCTTCCACAACCCGGAAGTAGTCCAGTCCCCTTGTTACTAACAAGAGATTTTTCACTATAATCAAACGATTACAATTGCTCAACCACAAAGGATGAGACTTCCAGTTGCTCAAACACTTAGTAAGAGACTTCTAATTGCTCAAACACCTAGTAAGAGACTTCCAATGCTCAAGCCCTCAAGCAAGAAACTTCTAGTTGCTCAAACACTTAGTAAGAGACTTCCAATGCTCAAGCCCTCAAGCAAGAGACTTCTAGTTGCTCAAACACTTAGTAAGAGACTTCCCTGCTTAGACACACAGTTTAAGACTTTCTATGCTCAATACACAAAGTTATGAGACTTCTGATTGCTCAAGCACGCAAGCTAGAGACTTTGGTTCAAACAGATTTACAACAGAAATATGTTTGAGTTGAACACTTGATATACTATCAGTGGTGTTCACAAAATACAATTCAGTTGAGACTCTATACTTAAGGATTCTAAGATAAAAAGGTTTGTAAGAATTCCTAAGTTATTTGATGACTGTCACGTAAAACAGAGTATAGCACTTTCTGGTTTTTGCAGTCTTGTGAGTCTTAGTCTTCTTCAAATCTTCAATCCTTTATAGAGAATTAAAGAGTTGTTGTAGAAGATGTCATGTCATCAAAAGAGCCGTTGGTATTGAAGCTACAACCAACAGTAATTCTTTCCAAAACTGGTGCGCAAAACAGAGCAGCACAATTTGAATTGTTTCCTTAAAATAGGGATCATGTTTTGCCCAAGGAGACAACCATTGCAAAGAGCTGTTCTGATACAACAGTACTTCACTGTTGACAGTTGCAAACGTTGACTGCTGCATTTCTTCAGACTTCAGAAGCTTCTCATCAGAAGTTGTTCTTCAGAAGCTGGCATCAGACACTGTTCATCAGAAGCACTTCTTCAGAAGCAGACTTCAGACGCACTCTTCAGATGCACTGTTCATCAGACGCACCCTTCAGAAGCTGGTCTTCAGAACTGTCTTCAGAAGCTGATCAGAAGCAGCACTTTAGAAGCTGCTCATCAGAAGCAACACTTCAGAAACTGCTCATCAGAAACTGTTTGCAACATAAGCTTTAATAAATTCCTTTGCTCTTAACTTGATCTTACCAATCTTTAAGCATATGGTTCTGCACACTAGAATCAAGCATTAGCATATCCAATTTTCTTCTTAACACTTTGTTATCATCAAAACTCAAAGAGAGACTTGTTCATACATTTTGTTCCAACAGTGACAGTCGTGGCGACCTATATCCAGTCACCCCTCCCAACAGTTTTGTCGGTCTTACGTCATGTCTATGGCACGATCGTCTTGGTCACCCTGGCGTGTCTGTTTTAAATTCCCTTCGCAATAATAAATTCATATGTTGTGAACCTTTTAATCGTTCCGTTACCTGTGACTCTTGTGTTTTGGGCAAACAAGTTAAATTGTCATTTTTTAATTCTCAAACTACTACTTTGATGCCTTTTGATATTTTACATAGTGACTTATGGACATCTCCAATTGTAAGTTCTGCTGGCCATAAATATTATGTACTATTTTTAGATGACTTCACAAATTTCTTGTGGACCTTTCCTATTAGTAGAAAATCACAAGTATTTGAAATGTTCAAGTCACTTACAACCCTTATTCACACACAATTTTTGCAAAAGATAAAATCATTTCAATGTGACAATGACGATGAATATAATAATGAGATATTTCAGCAATATTGTACTAATAATGTCCTTGTTTTTCGTTTCTCTTGTCCTAACACATCCTCAAAAAATGGGAAAGCAGAATGAAAAATAAGAACCATTAATAACATGATTCACACTATGCTAGCTCATTCTTCTGTTCCAATATCATTTTGGCATCATGCCCTTCACCTGGCGACTTACTTGTTAAACATTCTTCCCTGTAAAACACTTCAACATCAATCACCAACACAACTTCTATACCACAGTGCTCCCAGCTACACACACTTAAAAGTTTTTGGTTGCTTATGTTATCCTTTACTCCCGCCCTCTACCATTCACAAATTACAACCCCGCTCTACTCTGTGTGTCTTCTTGGGTTATCCACCGAATCATAGAGGTTACAAGTCTTTTGACTTGTCAAACAGAAAATTAATAATTTCGAGGCATGTTATTTTTGATGAAACTCAATTTCCCTTCACCAAAATACATTCCCTTTCACCTCAATCTTACCACTTCCTAGGTGATGACCTACATCCCTATCTTATGCATCAGTGGCAAACTGCAACAATCACAGTTGACCAACCAATCAACCAACCAACAATCATCATCTCCCACCTCTTCACTCAACTCACCCACTACAACTTCTCCTATCTCCAATCCACCACCCCAGCCACATCCACCACCACCAATCCGTACAATCACCACCCGTAGCATGAAAGACATTACCAAACCCCACACAATGTTTAACTTATCACTTTCACACTCAAACCAAATCATCTCTCCCATACCTAAAAATCAGAAATTGGCCTTATCCGACCCGAATTGGAAATCCGCAATGCAATCTGAGTTTGATGCTCTTATTAGAAATAAGACGTGGATTTGGTTCCTCGTCCTCGTGATGCTAATCTTATTCAATGTATGTGGCTTTTTAAACATAAGAAAAATTATGATGGCTCATTTGAGCGCTATAAGGCTCGTCTTGTATGTGATGGCAGGTCACAGGTTGCAGGTGTGGATTGTGATGAAACTTTCAGCCCGGTGGTCAAACATGCTACCATTCGTACAGTACTCACCATCGCACTTTCTAAATCCTGGCCCATTCATCAACTGGATGTCCAGAATGCCTTTTTACATGGTAATCCTCATGAAACTGTTTTCATGCATCAACCATTGGGTTTTCCCGACTCCCATCATCCAGATTATGTTTGTCGTTTGAAGAAGTCACTTTATGGTCTCAAGCAAGCGCCTCGAGCATGGTACCAACGCTTTGCTGACTATGTAACTATTATTGGGTTTCGACATAACACATCAGACCACTCTCTCTTCATCTACCAACAACAATCTGACATGGCCTACATTCTTTTGTATGTGGACGACATCATTCTTATTACATCTAGTCATGACCTTCGCAAATCAATTATGTCCCTCTTAGCATCCGAATTTGCAATGAAGGATCTGAGTCCCCTAAGTTACTTCTTGGGTATTTGTGTTTCTCGACATTTCGGTGGCATTTTTCTAAGTCAAAGCACCTATGCCTCTGAAATCATTGAACGTGTTGGGATGGCTTCTTGTAAACCATCTGCCACACCTGTTGATACTAAATAGAAACTCAACACTTCATTCGGCACTCCTTATGAGGATTCCTCTCTCTATCGAAGCCTTGCAAGAGCTCTCCAATACCTCACATTCACTAGACCCGACATCTCTTATGCAGTTCAGCAGGTGTGTCTTCACATGCACACACCCAATACAGAACACATGCTTGCTCTCAAACGCATTCTCCGCTATGTTCAGGGTACCATACATTTTGGCTTACACTTATCACCATCTCCCATCACCAAGCTTCTCTCCTACACTAACGCTGATTGGGGTGGATGTTCTGACACCAGACGTTCCACATCTGGATACTGTGTTTTTCTTGGCGATAATCTTATCGCTTGGTCTTCCAAAAGGCAACCCACTCTATCTCGGTCTAGCGCTGAAGCCGAATATCGAGGTGTTGCTAATGTCGTGTCTGAGTCATGTTGGATTCGTAATCTCCTACTGGAACTTCATTTTCCTATTCCTCAGGCCACTTTGGTGTATTGTGACAATGTTAGTTGTAACACCCTAAATCCCACATTTTAGTTTTTTAATAAAATTCAATAAATAATGAAACACGCAAGGGTGTTACACATCTTCATCAAAACAAAAGGACTTCGTTTAAATTAAAAACGTCGCAGCGGAATAAATTTCAAAGAATTCAAAGTAATTTTTTACATCTTTAAACTCCACAACAAAACTGAATTCGAAAGAATTCTCTAACAAAATCCGAAATAAAATAAATCTCAATCCCTAGTGTTACTAATCAGAGCGATGACTCGATAAAAGTCCCAAAAGCGGTAAAAGTAAATAGGAGGGCTCCAACGCCATCATTTGAGACTCACTGCTACTAATTATCTTCTTCATGTGAATCTGTACCCGGCGAGAGTACAGTCCAAGTTTAAGAGGGTCAAAATATATCCAACACAAGGGAGGTACAAACACATGTATAGATTCAGATAAAATAATCTTTAATTGCAGTTAGACATGTATATATTACAGTCAGATAATATTCACATTTATAACACATACATTCATTAAAATACAATCAATAGGCATCAATTCAACATCTTATAATAACAAGGAAGCAAAAAAAAAACAAGTAATAACATTAAGTGGACATTAATATAAACACCAACTATTCACACATAATCATAAAGAAACACATCATCGAATATCACATCTATAAATAGCACATCTTCAAATATGTCCCTAACTCGACTCTATATGCTTATGGTACCAAACCTTTTAAAAAAAAATCATATTATCACAACACAGGCTTCGTTTCTCCTTTTATATACAACTGCCAAGTTTGCAAAACGAATCTACCTAACCTCGTTTCTCCTGTTTATCAGTTCGATATACCTTCTAAACAAAAGAACTAGCCTAACCAACCCTTATTATTATAACTCTTTTTTTTTTTATCACGTTAAGTAAATATGGCTAGAGATTTAAAAAAAAAAGGACACTATGATGTTGTCATTTGCGCGAGAGGCTTATTCTATCACTCGAAATCATAACCTCTTCACCACATAATAATAAATTGCTTACTCACACAGCCAGTCATGTATTTGAAGAAACCAAATTGATTATTCACAAATAATAGTAAATTGCTTATTCAAAAACAAATCACGAATTTAGCATATCAACATCATAAATTCAGAGATAAAAACATACATAAAATCACAGCAACAAATTAGAATACGAATTTAACAGGAATTCATTAAAAGATCATGAAATCAAAGAAAAAGCACACAAACCCTTCACTACCCATATGTTCATACAACCCTTATGAATAGAGACTCCCCCTCACCTTAAATCAGCAAAATAAGCAACTTCTACGGTTAGGTTTCCTTCTAAGCTCCTCTCTTTGCATCTTCTCTTCACAACCCTAGTTTCGTTGCCTCTTCTCACAATTTTGTGTGTTCTGACCTAATTCTCTTATGTCTTTCCTCTATTTATAACCTGCTATGTTTCTCTCTTAACTATTTAACGGGTTTACTCTTCATTATTAAAATATATTATTGAGTACAAAAATATATTAGATTTAGTACAAAAATATCTCAAATTGAGTACAAAAATATATTATTGAGTATAAAAATATATTTTAGATTACGCACCAAAATATATTAGATTGTGCATAAAAATATTTTTAGATTGCATTCTAAAATATTTTAACAAAACTTGGGGACTAAGAAATCACTTTCTAACATGTTTACTCTCTACTATTTACACCTCTTTCTATCCTATTTAATTAAAACACTTTTCCTTACTTAAACCTCCTTTTTATTAATACACCTCTATTCTCTTATTTTTGCTAAAAACATCCCTTTCTCAGTAATTTCTCTTAATCTCCTATTTTTCAACAACTAACTAACTCATCTATTCGCTCAATATCCACAATCCAACAACTTATATTGAGACATCAAACAAATAATTCCTAATAATATTAATATTACTAATATTATATAACAATAATACTAATAAATTAATATTTAATAATCGGGGTGTTACATTAGTGCCATTTATCTTTCGGGTAATCTTGTGCAACTTCAGCGTACCAAGCATATTAAAATGGACATACACTTTATACGGGAAAAAGTAGCTCGTGGTCAGGCACACGTGCTTCATGTTCCCTCTAGACATCAGATCGCAACTCTAGAAATCTTTGTTAGGAAGAAAAGGACCACCATTAAAAGGGAACCATCCAAAGGTAAGGGCAGTATTCTGTACAATCATGTTGTTATAAACTCATAGGCTAAGTTGGTAGTAGAGTTTCTTTCCTAATAAAAGGTGGAAACTTTAATATAAATAAGAGATAGAGAATAATTTTTGTGGCATATCATGTGTAGTGTGAAAGAGTCTCATTTTTTTTTGTGGCATAGCATGGCGTTATGTTGTAATTTTGCTTGTTATTTTGAGAAAAGAGGTTTTGTAATATCCTGCTTAAATCTTTACACTGTTATATCGGTTAATTTGTGTTTAAAACAAAACATATAGCAGAAGGGCATTTTGGTGATCACCACTCAAGACTACAAAGACCAAGACCCACCTTTCCTTTTAATTCTTCCCACATGTTCTCTCTCTTCAAAAACAATGCTTTCCCTTTTCTCTCCATTTCTCCCTCACGGCTCTCTCACTCTCTCAACCACCACTCATAAAAAAATCATCTAACCTTCATCCAAATTGAATTTGTAAGCTTACTACCTCATTCCTTATGTGAATTATTGTGTGGGTCAAGCTTCAATCTATTATTTTCCTCTCTCCCCTCTCCTGGCCGAAATCACCCTCTCTTACCCTAAAGTTAAACTTTTCAATTCAAGCAAACATGGTGTATGTATGTGCAACTTTGGATGGTAATTGGATTGTGGGATTGCTAAATTCGAGTTTGGCTTGTGGTTGGAATTTTCAGAAGCTATAAACTGTTGGTTAAGCTAAGTTAATGAGGTAAAAGTTATTTTGGGAAAATTTATCATAAGTGATTTAATTGTGAGTTTAAGTTGCGTATTAAGTGATTTTGGAACTGATTATACACGTGTGAACTACTGTTTTAGGGTTGGAACGAAAATTAGAATGTTCAGAAGTGATTATGCAAATAAGCTGTTTTTGTCTGAATCACTGTTTGGTTCGTATTTGTTGCTGTGTTACCTGGATTTGAGTAATTATTGGATTTCTGAATTCTGCATTAAATTCCCTTCAATTCGGATATAAGTTTCATGTGATTCGGATTAGAAACGAATCCAGAAAACGCGTTCGAAATTTGAAAATTCTGCTGAAAAATGGCTTACGGGTTTTGACGTGAATTTCGCGAAATAAGCTGTTTTTGGATTAAAACTGCCATAAGTGATTATTTATGAATTAAGCTATTTCAGTCAGGGTTTTGTGGTGTCTATACATGTTTGGGTTGTTGTTTTGGGGATTGAATCGAAATTGGAATGTTCCTAAGCCATAAGCTGTCAATAAGCTGTTTGGGAAAATTGTCGAAAAAGTGATTATAGGAAATTATAGTGATGGCAGAAGTGATAAGATTATGGATAAGTTGTTGTTCGAGTTAAGAAGCCAAAGGCAGAAGCAATAAGTCGTGGGTAAGCTGTTTTAGAAAAAAAAGTGCTTATGGAGCTGATAGGAGCTTTCTTTGGGCAATTAAGTTGTGCTGAGAAACCAGAACGTATTAAGGTGAGCTCCTTTTTAGTTTAGAATTTCCCTTTGGGTTGAGTGAGTTAAACTCAAATAATTTAGATAGATTAATTTCCCCTTTCGTTAATACATACATCTAATTATGTGAATCATTGCCTTAATATATGTTTCTATCCATAAAAACTAAGCATTGGTTATGTTATACTGCGCTATAACTTGAATTCTATAACTTTTACTGAGAATGCACTCACGCAAAAACAGAGCATCTGTTTCTGCATAATTTCGCTAAGCGAAGTCCCACTTCGCTGAGCGAAGATGTCCATAATCCTATTATTTCTCAAAAACATATTGTGTAACATGCCAATGATTATTTAATTGTTTAAATCAACTTCATTACTGAAGGACAAGGATTAGCATGCTTGGATGATGCATTAACAATGAGTGATGGGTTATGATATATATAAATGAGCATGTAATTTAGTAAGAACCATAATATGAGAAATATTAATTTATGGGGATGATTAACTAATTTAAGTAAATAGCGTATGAGAATGATATGCTTAGATGCCTAATTATATAGGTTAAGTGATAGGTGAATATCCACCCCAAATGAATGCATTAGGTATGCAAAGAATATAATACTGTATCAGTTATACATAAGAGTAATAAGTCAAGAATTATATGTTAAAGATTAAACGTGTCCATCAGGCTCCGGATTATGCCGGATGGGATTTCTCCGAAAGGGATATCCACACGTATGTTAAAGATTAAGCATGTTCAGCAGACTCCGGGATACGCTGGATGGGACTTCTCCGAGAGGGTTGTCTACATGCAAGTTAAGTTGTGTTCAGCAGACTCCGGGATACGCCGGATGGGACTTCATCGAGAGAGTTGTCCACACAACGATAAGAGGAGTCCGGTGTTAGCCTGATATGATAGGAATTTCACCGGTATGATGGGAGATGTACTTCGGGGTTACTCCACCCGGATGCACTCCGTAAAATGAACCAAGATAATGTAATGTTTAATCAACGCTAACTTCTAACTTTATGATATGAAAAGATGAATATGTATATATATTATATACTAAGAGATAAGACAAAGTAGTCACCGGAGAAAGAAAGTGATCGTAGGATGTCTCCATATCACTAAGTATGAGACTAAACATAAGATAAAGACATATAGCGATCCTAATATTCCCTTGATCACGAAATATGTAGAGAATGACGGCGATCGTAGGTATCCCCAAGATTGCCAAAGTAGGCACGGTGACCCTAGGTTCCCCGTGGTTGCCAACAGTAGGTTGGGTGGAGCTCACTGAGACATTATGTCTCATCCCAATCCTTCTGGTGCAGGTTTTCAGGTACGCAAGAGGTTCGCGATGAAGTTCTTCAAGGGAGACGCTGAATGGAGTGAAGATGCTCGTCTTGTACCAGCTCAGGAGGTTGCCAGACAATTTATGTATATTAAAGTGTATTATATGGTACTTAATTGGTTGTATATACGAGCATGTTCGTATTCATTCAGTTGTAATGTGTTATTATTATTGAAAATTTTAATGTATCCAATATCAGATTAATACGCATGCTAAATATTCTAGATAATTTAGTATGGGTGTTACAATTGGTATCAGAGCAGGTCGATTCAGACCGTGCCTTGGGTCATTAAAAAATTCAATAAAGTAGTGGGACCATTGGGTTTCGGATATTGTTCTAAAGGTCACATCTAGTTGAGCCTGATCAACTCAATCTAGTATATGACAGTTCGGATAAATGTCCGAGAGCTGAATGTGACCACAGAGGAATGAAGTTTATGAAGGGCGAAGATTAAGGTGACCGAATTTTAAGACAAGAATTAACAAAAGAGTAACTAATGCCAAATGGTGGCCATCGAACCGTAAAGTGACTAAGCCTGTTTATGGCAGAGTTTCAGGAATGTCAGAAATATTTAAGAATAAGGTGAAGCACCTCAACTCAATTGGACGCGTCGTTGGACGTTGCCTCGTCTGCGGAAGATTTAAGGATTATGGAATTATGGAATACTCTAAGGGATGACTTGGAACCGTAGTTTGAGAAGTTAAAGTGAAGTGTGGACTAAGTAACGATTCTGAGTACAGAGTTGAGGAATCGCAGTACCAAATCTAGAAACTCGAATGAGGAATTATCGGTCGGTTTCTGAAACCTCTAGACTCCCAGTAAGGAAAGAGTGTGTAAGAATCAAAGTACTTGCGCACTCAAACCGGATGAAATTTTCATATCCAAACAGTTAAGAGAATCAATTATGGATTAGGCAAATTATTTGGACAGATTAAGTTTACCCCTCAAATGTGGTCATCGAGCGTGAATTGCAAGTAAGTTTAACCCCATCGGATCAGCCGCATCTCTCGAACCGTAAATGCTAGATTTGGGAATTAAGAAGAGAAGATGGTATGCAACCTGAGAACTAAGATAGATGAATAAGTGGTAATAATATTACTCGTTGCATATCGAAGCGTGAATCAGACTTTCAGATGTGTCCTATTAGTAAGAAGATTGGAAACAAGCTAAGCTTAACTGGAATTTTACCCAATGAAAGGTGGATATTGGATAATAAGTTATTGGAATTTAGTGAACTGATGGACGAACAAAGTTGGACTTCCTTGATTGGATAAAGAAGACAAGTTTACGCCAACACAGGATTAAGGTAGATCAGTATTTTGAAGAATAATCGGAAAATTTTAGCCGGGAAGTATTATGAGGTTTTATCATCAGAAAGATCGGCACTAGTACGCAAGTTAATGTTGTGTTAATGTAAGAAGTTCTATGTTCAAATGATGGATTTCCTTATACAATTATTTTGAAAGCCGGAAGTGATCACCTTATGTTAGTATGCTTTCAAAGGTGGTAGAATGCGTAGACTTTGGGGTTGTTCAAACTATATGAAGAATCATTCGGCTAAAAGATCAAGATTTGAATTGAGAATACAATAACAAGTTACTGGAGGAATCCAATAAATTATGATAAGTGCAGAAGTTTAAGATCGATTAATCGGGTGCTCGAAGAGACGTAACCTATGTTTGGGCGTGCAAGAGAACCGATAAGAGTTTGAATCTATTCCAAGGCGGATTGTGTCCGGAGAAACTCAAGGGTAACTTAAGGGACATGATAGAGTTATGGAGACCGAAGTTGTCTCGGGAAGATTATGGATATGAAATCCTTACGGATAAAGATAGAATGATTAGTAATGGGACTCAAACCCCAGTGGATTCAGTGTATGAAAGATGTGAACCTCCAAAAACCATAAGTCGTATTTAGAAGTTGCCACAAGTGACAGACCGTAAGATGAGTTGGTCCTAGTGATTGAGGTGTTATGAAAAAGTAAAGTTGATCGAGAGATTTTTATACGGTAATGACGATTTAATAATTCTGACCCGAAGCTAGTTTTTGAAATCAGAGAACGCAACGGAAGACTACCCAAGAATGAAATCAAGGAGAACTTGGAAGTTGACACTTTAGGACTAGGACATTATGAGAAATCTTAAGAGTTAAATTGTGAAGTACTTCCAACCAGGGGATTCAAAGGCGTTGGGAAATGAAGAGGTGTAAAAGAATGTGGTAAGAACAAAATGGATGAATTCCTACCACGGCAAGTTTAAAGCATTTAGAAGTACCGCTAGTAAGGTAACTTGGTTATGCGGTTCATTAATTCTGAAAAGAATTGGAATGCCAATTTAGTCAGAAAAAGTTGTGTATGAGGCAACAATTATGAATGTTGTGTCTGGAGGGTATTACTTTTGGATTCGAAGTATCATTCAAGAACAACAAGTTTAGTAACTAATGTTGAGCGAAAAGATAAAAATTGCGAGCAGTATTGACGATACCGAACGTAATTCTAATTGAGAAGATATGAAGATCTTGAACTCAATGATCACAGGTGGGAAATAAGTTCCGCGGTGCCAATTGAAAAATAATTCGAAATTTATGGTTTGGAACCGTGTATACCAGAATATGAGTATGAAACAGAGGGTAAGAAGAACGCCACCGACTGGTCGTGCCTTGTGTGCGCACCTCGTTTTTTTCCTTGGGAAAAAGACGCGCAAATCCTCCGAGGTCGTTCGTAAACGCTCGGAGGGCCTTTGTGAAGCCGCCACCAAAGTTTTTGTGTAAAGGGAACGTTGATAAACCCTTAAGTTTTTTTTTTTGTTTAAAGGGAAACGATAATAAAACTCTTTGACGATGAGGAAAGGATGGTCATCGCAACCATTGTCGGGTTCGGGAGTCGATTACGCAAGGGGAAGGTATTAGCACCCCTCACGTCCGTTGTACTCAACGAGAACCTTCTATTTGGCTAAAGCTTAAATTGTTTTTAAATGTTTCGCGCGCATGCTTATTTATGTCAAAATATAATAAAAAGGGGGGGAGAAAGAGATAAAAACAAACGAAAGAAAAGGAGAAAAAAGTTTTTATTATTGCGCTTGACAAGATGTCGATCTTGCTCCTACGTATCTCCCGGTAGTCGGAGAATTCAAAGCGTACGTAGTTCTTTGGTAGAAAAACGTACATGTGTTGGTTAATTTTAAATGGACGATGTTTTAACCGAATTCTTGCGATTTAAACGTAGCTTGTATGCTCGCGCTTGGGAGACTTATTAAGCGTTTGTTCGTGAATCGCATTAGAATTGTTAAAAGGTACGTCCGTTAGGGTAAAAGGGTTCGAATTGGCCGCTATGGGACCAAGAGAGGTACAATGGACTCATACAAGTCAATCATTGACCGAGTGGACTCTAACGAGTCGGGCGAATGTTCGATTGATCCACTGAGATCAAGAACGGGTACAATGGACTCGGACGAGTCGAACATTGACCGAGTAGACTCAAACGAGTCGAGGTATCGAATCTAATGGCCACGGGGGACCAAAAGGTTTGGATTGACCACAAGGGGCCAAGGTTTGGTTTGGTTATGGTTGGATATGTTGAAAAAGGGAATGACGATTGTCCGAACGACGAGACATACGTCACGCGTTCGTACAATCGGGGCAATGGAGAGACATACGTCACACCATTCCTTTTTCATTCATGTTTTTGGGTAGAATTCTTTTAGAAATCCCAAGGTATGTCAAAACAATTGGTTTGAAAACCCAAATGGAAAAGATTTAGCAATCTTGCTAGAAAACGCCTAAGTTCGTCTCATTTTGCGAAAAGCGAACGCATTTGGCGTATGTTCATGTTTGAGCTTTGAAAACCATGAACAATATTTATTGTTCAAGTTTAGATTGAAATGATATGAACATAGCTTGTTTGTTCATGTTGTTTTGAAAGTTTGAGAACATAACTTGTTTTACAAGTTATCCACAAAAAATGTTGTACGAACTTGCGATTTTGTCAAGATTATGCAAAATCCTTGTTATGGTTTGAAAAACATGGGTTTAAAAACTCTTAGGTTCTGAGCTCTTGGGCTAGAACCTCAAAAAAATGGTCATTTTGACACAAAAACTCAGATTCTGAGTTCTGTCATGGTCGCACTGTGACCATGACTTCGCACTGCGAAGCACGCGAATTTTTGAGTTCAGAAGCTGTTTCTGAACTTTTGTTCAGAAACAACTTCTGAACACACTCAGGACCTTTTAGGTGAGTTAAAAGCTTTGAGTTTTTGGGATGAAAAAGGCTGGACAAACCAGTTTTGATGTTTTGAAAACCTTGGGATTTCTTTGAAATTCCAAAGGGGTTTTTTAGAATCAAATGGTTTTGAACCAAAATGGCTATGCAAACACAAATGAAAATGCAATACAAAAGCTTGGAACACTTACAGAACTCCTTAGCAAAGCTCCAGCTGCAGTGGATTTGAATTGGTTGAAGGCTTTCACAAAGGTTTTTGATATTGGTGATGAACTTTGAACTTTGTGATGCTTTGTGTTGGATTGGTTTTTTTCTGGTTGTTTGTGAGGGTTTGTAAGCTGAAATGAGTAGAGTTTCTGCTCTTGAAATGCTGTTATCAGTTGTGTTTAGAACCTTGGGCATTGCCTTCTATTTATAGGCCAAAACCAAATCTATTTCATCATTACAAAATCCTAAAATCCAGCTGATTTGTGGCTAGGATCAAGCTGAATCCCTTTGCATTAAATGCTAATGGATAGAGGCAACCTTGCCTTGTGCCAAGGGGCAAGAATCAGCCTGACTTCAGCCACAAATTCAACCAATTCTAGAAGGTAATGATGAAGAACAAGGCTGAATTGCAATTGGCTAATGCTTGGGGATCAATCCTTGCAATCCCAATGGTTAATCAATGAAAACGTGCACTGTAATGTGCAGGGATTGAGGGATGAAAAAGGCTATCTATGGCTGGTGTGAGGGGTGAAAAGCTGCTGCAAAAACAGGGTAGGCACTCATGGCTTTTCAAGTGAGAAAATCCAGCTAGTTTGACTGGTTTTGGGGGAGCAAGCAGGAGGAAAGTCCTCAAGCAGGTGGCTGGCAACCTTGTGGTGGTTAACAGGTCACATGGGAGGGACTAGAGCTGCCCAAGGGCAAGCCCACTTGCTTGTCACATGCTAGGTTGGAAGAAAAAGCTTCCAACCTTGGCATTAATGGCAAGTCCTTCAATTCTGGTTTTGCTTGGCCCAAATAGCCATGAATGCTGCTTAAAATAAATATGGAAATGATATGCAACAAGTTCTGGAATTAAATCAAAGCAACCAAAAATCTGCAGAAAAATCGCAGACTTCGCAGTGCGAAGTCATCATTTTTGAAATGTTGACTTTTCTGTTGACTTTTGTTGACTTTTGACTTTTTCCTCCCTCTTTGATTTTTTTTGATTTTTATTTTAAAATGCTTAGGACAAAATTAGGGTGCTACAGCTGCCCCTACTTAATTGTGTCTTCGCATAGAGTGCGTGAGTGCCGAGGGCATCTCATGAGCTCTTTGCGAAGATCAATTAAGTAAAAAGAAGGACCCGAATTTTGTCCCTCACGGAATGCAAATGCAATGGTTTGAAAAAGTTGATCGTATCCAGCCGCTAACACTGGAGGTAGACCCACTGGGGGATGAAGGTAATCTTATCTAGGCACTTTCACTAGAGGTCGATACCTAAGCTAGGTAATCTTATTCAGGCACTTTCCCTAAAGGTCGATTCCTAACGAGCTGTGATCTTATTCAGCCGCTAACACTGAAGGTCGATACACTGGGGGAGGTGATCTTGTCTAGGCACTTTCACTAGAGGTCGATACCTAAGCTAGGTAATCTTATTCAGGCACTTTCACTGAAGGTCGATTCCTAACGAGCTGTGATCTTATTCAGCCGCTAACACTGAAGGTCAATACACTGGGGGAGGTGATCTTGTCTAGGCACTTTCACTAGAGGTCGATACCTAAGCTAGGTAATCTTATTCAGGCACTTTCACTGAAGGTCGATTCCTAACGAGCTGTGATCTTATTCAGCCGCTAACACTGAAGGTCGATACACTGGGGGAGGTGATCTTGTCTAGGCACTTTCGCTAGAGGTCGATACCTAAGCTAGGTAATCTTATTCAGGCACTTTCACTGAAGGTCGATTCCTAACGAGCTGTGATCTTATTCAGCCGCTAACACTGAAGGTCGATACACTGGGGGAGGTGATCTTGTCTAGGCACTTTCACTAGAGGTCGATACCTAAGCTAGGTAATCTTATTCAGGCACTTTCACTGAAGGTCGATTCCTAACGAGCTGTGGTTTTACCCTAAATAGGTGCCCCTGGTTGAACTGGAAAACATGATTGTATGATGCATGTTATGCAGTATGATATGCAGTGACATGCAATGTAATATGATATGAGGTGGACTCAAACAAAGATTCCTTCTGGGGAATTGGGGACAGTTAGTGAAGGGGGTTCACTGGGGAACGCTTACTTGACTGTTGATGGATGTTGGTGAATATGTGATACTCACTGGAGAATCCTTGTTGAGGATGCATGATTTATGAAATGAAATGCATGTGTATGAATGATTTGTATATGCTATGCATGATATGAAAATGACATGATGCATGAATTATGCTATGCATGATATGAGGGATACTGGTTGGGTGCCGAGCAAAGTCGGTCTCGGTTGTGGTTGTGCCAATGACGATTGGGCTTTTCTTTTTGTGTTTTGTCGGTTGGTTGGTTTGGAAGGACAAGGTCCTTTGCCTACATACCCAAATGGGATCAAAACCGGTGTAGTTCGGGCCTGGCCCGAAGATTTGTGTGGGTTTGCCAATAATGATTGGTCTTTTGTTTGGGGGTTGAGACTCCCTGGGGAATGTCAAAAGGTTTGGCTTATGGGGATATAAGGATCATTTTGGAAGCATGATCGATATCCAGCCTTGGTTGGTGTTTGGATGTTTAGGGTGTTTACTGGGGAATCCTGTTCCTCTTGTACGACTGATAAACTCGTGGGGACGAGATTAGGCCGGCGAGATAAAAAGTGGACCGGCATAAACATTTGGTAATCCTTGCAGGGATGACGTTTTAGGATATACATTTGAATATGGACGGGATAAGACCACGATGATTGATAAAGGATAAATACCTCGTGGGGATTATTAATCCGCTGTGTAAATCGTGCTAAACCGCTGAGGAGCATAACTGATGGTTCCGCTGGGGATGCTTGTGCTCTGGTTGGTCAGTCTCGCTTGAATCGTCCCTTCAGGCTCTTGATTTGACGGGGATATTCCTTTTTGATTCAACGGTGACCAGAAATCTCTTTAGCAATTAAACATGCTTGGCCTGCGAGGTTTATCTGCTCAATGGATAGATTTGGATGCACGTTTTTTTAAGTACTCACAATTCGGAGCAAATGTGCTTGTTATTTATTTATTCAAAACATAAAAGATTCCACGTAATAATAATTTTTTTGTTTTGGAAATATATACATTATCATAGATGGAAATTTTGACAAAAGTAAAAGACTTCGCTTGGGAAGAATTTCGTTAAGGGGGGAGGTGACCTGCCCCAAAGGTGTAGTTCCTTTAATCGTGTTTGGGATTGCTGATGCCAATTGAACCCTTTTGGTTGGATGTTTGAGGAATGTCAAAGACAATTGGGCTTTTTGTGAATTGCGGGGAGAGTGTTGAGCATGGTTGAGCCTTGAATGATTTGTGCACCGGGAGCAAAAAATTGTGGGCGCCAATGGAAATTGGGCTTTATTGTTGGTTACCGAGCGAGGTCGGGTTTTTTTTTTGATTTTGGGTTGCCGAGCGAGGTCGGGATTTTGATTTTGGTTGCCGAGTGAGGTCGGGCTTTTGGATTTTGGTTGCCGAGCGAGGTCGGGCTTTTGGATTTTGGTTGCCGAGCGAGGTCGGGCTTTTGGATTTTGGTTGCCGAGCGAGGCCGGGCTTTTTGATTCTGGTGGCCGAGCGAGGTCGGGCTTTTTGATTCTGGTGGATTCATATGAAATTTACGCACGCAATTTTATGCCCCCTATTATTCCGAGATTGTACTAAAAAAGTCGAAATAAATACCACACAAAAAATCATATCGTACAGTTCAAATTAATAACATGCTTATTAATGAACCAACCTATCACTCATTTAAGTAAATGAACAAATTGAATATTATTGCGAGGGGTTATGAACACTCATCCGGCAATTTTGCTAACATTCCGATCGAGTTATATGTCCATCCAATTATTGTTTCTTAAAAACATGAAAGCATTGATCAAAAGGTCTTTAAGGGTTGTAATTTGGCTGGGTTACAAAAGAAATGTCATATGTGGGGAATTTGAATTCAAACTGCCAAGCAAGGAGGAACATTCTTCCTAATTCATACCTTTTCTTGTTCAAATCACCATTTTTGGTGGCTTACAAATACTCTCTCTTTGATCTCGACAACTCTCGGATTTTAACGATCTTCCTTTTTCTTTCTCTTTTTCTTTTTCTTGGTTTGCTTTTCTTCCTTTCTTTTTTTTCTTTGGTTGTCAAGATCAATTTTAAGAAATCCAACGTTGCTCGACTTTCACAACCTCCCATTTCTCCCCAATCTGTTTCAATATGATGCCCTAATTGAATGTTCCTTCCTCTTTGGCAAAGGACACTAATCATGATGTTTTAAGGGTTCAAAAAAAATCGAAAGGAAATTACCAGAATTCAGTGATGTTTTAACTATGAACTGAAAATATTTTTTTTTACAAACTCCGGCAATTTCATTAAGCAGTTGAGCTTATGAAAGTTGGCAGTTCATAGTTAAAAATTCTGATTTGTTAGGCTCAAAGGGGTTTAACAAATACTCACTTCTCACAGGGCGGGCTGTTTGTGGTTGATTGTTTTCTCTCGTTTTTAAACAAATGCCTTGATCATGTCAATACTTTTATGTAATTAAAAAACAAACTCAGATTTAACATAAAAAGATCGAGCTAAACCAAAAATGTCGATCTCCTGCATATGTATTATGATAACTTTGGGGATTCCTCACATCTGGCTGGTTCTAAACGGTTCATAGAACAACCATATTAAATAACGTGAATTGTATGGTATAATTTGGTATGGAATATACATTTCCCTTTCAAATTTTAATCAGGGAAAGAATAGGAAACATGCATTTAGCTTTGCGAAAATTAATCACATTTATCACTACCATTCGTCTATTGTTAAAAACTTTGGCTTAATCCGTTGCGGAAAGTTTTGTCGAATTCACATTACCAATGATAGATAACAAAAATTTCAACATTCACACATATTAAAAATAAGTAGGCATGATTATGATGCAAAAGCTAGGTAATAAAAGCAAAAAGTACTCGAATAATAAAGCAAGAGTATCCATATAGCTACAAAGTACCAAACAAAAGAAACCTCTAATGAGTGTACGAGAAAAATAACATAAACATAAACAACAAAATATGAGAAAGCATAAATAAATAAAAAAAAGGGTCACTCAAGGAGTGAAAGCCTCATCATCCTCGGTCTCCTCCTCCTCGTCCTCATCCTCCTCATCACCCCCCTGGCCTCCGGCCGCTGTACCACTGCCTCCAGCCTCTGCCTGCTCTGGCCTATCCCCGGGCCAACGACCATGAGCCGCGAACATCTGGGGTGTCGGTATCTGATCATCAGGATCTGTCGGCCTACCCAGCTGCCTCTGAAGGCGATACATAGAATCATGCATCATAGTCATGTATCGATGAGTGGAGGCATTCTGCTCCAATATGAAAGTGCAGGTATGATGATCCCCTGATGCTGGTGGAGGTCTAGGTCGTGGCTGCTGTGCCCTCGCCGCTCTCCTCCCCGTGCAGTGTCTGGAGATGTACTCGTCCGTAATGGGGTTCTTAATGGTTTCGGACACCTGGGGAGGGATGACTACTCGGGCGTCCCGGCAGAGTCCCATGATAAGACCCGGGAAAGCAAGTGGGCACATCTTCTTGGCCGGTGGCTTGATGCCACTCTCGACCACTATTTTAATCTCTTGGCAGATGGCCCTGGCCACATCTACTTGCTTACCGGTGAGGATATAGTAGATTAGGGGGGTCACGTCCATGGTGGTGGTGGAGGTATGGCTTTTGGGTTTTATGTTGTGGACGATAAGGTGGAAAATGACCTGGGCATAGGTGGTGAGGTTGCCCCTGAGGGCCTTTGTGGGCTGCCCTGCTGCATTAAGCTCATAGCCTTTTCCCGATTGAAAAATGGTCTGAGCATAGAGATCGTGGTTCCAATTACCACGGTTTTGGTGCTTATGGAAAGCACAAAGCTCATCATTTTCCAATTGGAAGGTGTTTCGGAGATAGGTGTTGATGGCGTCGCGATCGAATCTAATGATCCGACCACGCACCATGGTCTGATATGTAAACTCCCCCTCTGGATCCACGGGAATGGCATTTGCGTAGAATTCCCAGATTATGTCGTAGTTGAGGTTAAGGGGAGGGTTTACCAAAATTCCCCACTGGCGGTGGTTTATCAATCGGGCCAACTCCCTCCAAGTGCCCCTGTCACTTATGATGAATTGCCTCTCAGGCCAGAAGGTTCTGCCAAGAAGTTCCTCGTATCTTTCTTGGTTCCGAAGACTTAGGAAGCGAGAGGCGTCGAAACCCCCTTGGGGTCTAGATCCGGATGCCTCACCTCTTGAGCGTTTTCCTACTGGTCTTGGTGCCATCTGCAAGGAAAAGGGCAAAGTTAGTGGGATTACAGGTGATATGAGGTGAAACAAAAGGATTTGAAAGGAAAAAATGGAAAAAACACAGGTTCTGTTCCTGCTACAGTCGCACTGCGAAGGCATGTTCGCAGTGCGAAGGTGCTCGAAAGTTTCTGGGCTGCCCAGAAAACGGTCGCAGTGCGAAGTTGAACTTTGCTCTGCGACCATGACAGCAAAGACCCAGAAATCTGAACCTACACCTCTTGGTTTAAGTTTCTAACATACAATGCGTGCAACTAAACGACCTCAGAATCAATGACTGGGTATCAAAAGGAACTCTTTAACAGCTCTCTTTCTTTCAATTTTCGTAAATGGGGTTTCAACAAAAAAAACTTGGAAATTGAAAGAAACAGGCCTGTAGCAGATACCCATGATGCATGCTTGCTAAATCCCAACTGAATATAACAAACTAAGGCCTAAATGCAGCTTATTATGAACTTAAATTCTAACATGGGAACTTTAAAATCAGAAACCCTAAAACCCCTAAATAGTTACAAAACGAATTAAAGATGAACAGAGGGAAAGAAGAAAGGAATTCATACCTGGTTGTTGGTTCTGGAGGGAATAATACAAAGTTTAAATGAAGAAAAGGGAAGATTAACAAAAATGGGTATGCCCTTTTTTTTTCAATTTTCTAGAACTCTCTTTTTTTTTTTTAACTATGGCAAAAATAAAGTGTGTGTTTTTTGTTTTAAGAGTTAAGGAAAAGGAGAGAAACGGTTGGGGCAAATAATAAAGAAAAGATAGTGGAAATGGGTGGTTGAGAGGGAGTAAATGAAAGGTTAGCTGGGCTGACAAAATTCGCGTACTTCGCACTGCGAAGTACCTTCGCACTGCGAAGTATTTGAAATTTTTTTTTGAAAATTTGCTATCCCTCAACACATTGGCCATTCCTATCCTCAATTATGATTATGCATAAAAACAAGTAATAAACAAATAAAGGTTGATTGTCCCTGCTAAAATAAAGCATAATGTACAAACATGAGCGAATGCGAATGAATGATATGTGGAGGTTCGGAACTTCCCCCATCCTCACATGTAGGCTCTACATTGTGAAATCTCCTAAGAAGAGGTCCTTAGAGTCATAGACCTCACATGGAATTAGGGTTGTCTATGGACATACGTCGACAAGACTTCAATTAATTCCGCGTGAAAATCTCATCTAAGTGGGGTTGGACATCCTACCTCACGGACATACGTCAACGCGGGCTTCCGCACACAACCTCCTTCTAACTTAGTTTTTTTCTCAAGCTCGGGTAGAGAGCCTCACACGTCCGGCATTAACCCGAACAATGTGGAGTAGCATCACTCAAGTAACCCCCGCATTTGATATATATGATATGAATATAAAGCAGATAAAGCAAATATAAACATAAAGCATAAATATGACATGTATGAATAAAATAATAAGCATGGCACGCAAAGAAAATAAAACAATTGGCTTAAAAGCCAAATAGGTTAGGCTTGACTCGCTAGTGGGAACAAGGTGTCCCCAGTGAAGTCGCCAGCTGTGCGCACCTCGTTTTTTTCCTTGGGAAAAAGACGCGCAAATCCTCCGAGGTCGTTCGTAAACGCTCGGAGGGCCTTTGTGAAACCGCCACCAAAGTTTTTGTGTAAAGGGAACGTTGATAAACCCTTAAGTTTTTTTTTTGTTTAAAGGGAAACGATAATAAAACCCTTTGACGATGAGGAAAGGATGGTCATCGCAACCATTGTCGGGTTCGGGAGTCGATTACGCAAGGGGAAGGTATTAGCACCCCTCACGTCCGTTGTACTCAACGGGAACCTTCTATTTGGCTAAAGCTTAAATTGTTTTTAAATGTTTCGCGCGCATGCTTATTTATGTCAAAATATAATAAAAAGGGGGGGAGAAAGAGATAAAAACAAACGAAAGAAAAGGAGAAAAAAGTTTTTATTATTGCGCTTGACAAGATGTCGATCTTGCTCCTACGTATCTCCCGGTAGTCGGAGAATTCAAAGCGTACGTAGTTCTTTGGTAGAAAAACGTACATGTGTTGGTTAATTTTAAATGGACGATGTTTTAACCGAATTCTTGCGATTTAAACGTAGCTTGTATGCTCGCGCTTGGGAGACTTATTAAGCGTTTGTTCATGAATCGCATTAGAATTGTTAAAAGGTACGTCCGTTAGGGTAAAAGGGTTCGAATTGGCCGCTATGGGACCAAGAGAGGTACAATGGACTCATACAAGTCAATCATTGACCGAGTGGACTCTAACGAGTCGGGCGAATGTTCGATTGATCCACTGAGATCAAGAACGGGTACAATGGACTCGGACGAGTCGAACATTGACCGAGTAGACTCAAACGAGTTGAGGTATCGAATCTAATGGCCACGGGGGACCAAAAGGTTTGGATTGACCACAAGGGGCCAAGGTTTGGTTTGGTTATGGTTGGATATGTTGAAAAAGGGAATGATGATTGTCCGAACGACGAGACATACGTCACGCGTTCGTACAATCGGGGCAATGGAGAGACATACGTCACACCATTCCTTTTTCATTCATGTTTTTGGGTAGAATTCTTTTAGAAATCCCAAGGTATGTCAAAACAATTGGTTTGAAAACCCAAATGGAAAAGATTTAGCAATCTTGCTAGAAAACGCCTAAGTTCGTCTCATTTTGCGAAAAGCGAACGCATTTGGCGTATGTTCATGTTTGAGCTTTGAAAACCATGAACAATATTTATTGTTCAAGTTTAGATTGAAATGATGAACATAGCTTGTTTGTTCATGTTGTTTTGAAAGTTTGAGAACATAACTTGTTTTACAAGTTATCCACAAAAAATGTTGTACGAACTTGCGATTTTGTCAAGATTATGCAAAATCCTTGTTATGGTTTGAAAAACATGGGTTTAAAAACTCTTAGGTTCTGAGCTCTTGGGCTAGATCCTCAAAAAAAATGGTCATTTTGACACAAAATCTCAGATTCTGAGTTCTGTCATGGTCGCACTGCGACCATGACTTCGCACTGCGAAGCACGCGAATTTTTGAGTTCAGAAGCTGTTTCTGAACTTTTGTTCAGAAACAACTTCTGAACACACTCAGGACCTTTTAGGTGAGTGAAAAGCTTTGAGTTTTTGGGATGAAAAAGGCTGGACAAACCAGTTTTGATGTTTTGAAAACCTTGGGATTTCTTTGAAATTCAAAAGGGGTTTTTTAGAATCAAATGGTTTTGAACCAAAATGGCTATGCAAACACAAATGAAAATGCAATACAAAAGCTTGGAACACTTACAGAACTCCTTAGCAAAGCTCCAGCTGCAGTGGATTTGAATTGGTTGAAGGCTTTCACAAAGGTTTTTGATATTGGTGATGAACTTTGAACTTTGTGATGCTTTGTGTTGGATTGGTTTTTTTCTGGTTGTTTGTGAGGGTTTGTAAGCTGAAATGAGTAGAGTTTCTGCTCTTGAAATGCTGTTATCAGTTGTGTTTAGAACCTTGGGCATTGCCTTCTATTTATAGGCCAAAACCAAATCTATTTCATCATTACAAAATCCTAAAATCCAGCTGATTTGTGGCTAGGATCAAGCTGAATCCCTTTGCATTAAATGCTAATGGATAGAGGCAACCTTGCCTTGTGCCAAGGGGCAAGAATCAGCCTGACTTCAGCCACAAATTCAACCAATTCTAGAAGGTAATGATGAAGAACAAGGCTGAATTGCAATTGGCTAATGCTTGGGGATCAATCCTTGCAATCCCAATGGTTAATCAATGAAAACGTGCACTGTAATGTGCAGGGATTGAGGGATGAAAAAGGCTATCTATGGCTGGTGTGAGGGGTGAAAAGCTGCTGCAAAAACAGGGTAGGCACTCATGGCTTTTCAAGTGAGAAAATCCAGCTAGTTTGACTGGTTTTGGGGGAGCAAGCAGGAGGAAAGTCCTCAAGCAGGTGGCTGGCAACCTTGTGGTGGTTAACAGGTCACATGGGAGGGACTAGAGCTGCTCAAGGGCAAGCCCACTTGCTTGTCACATGCTAGGTTGGAAGAAAAAGCTTCCAACCTTGGCATTAATGGCAAGTCCTTCAATTCTGGTTTTGCTTGGCCCAAATAGCCATGAATGCTGCTTAAAATAAATATGGAAATGATATGCAACAAGTTCTGGAATTAAATCAAAGCAACCAAAAATCTGCAGAAAAATCGCAGACTTCGCAGTGCGAAGTCATCATTTTTGAAATGTTGACTTTTCTGTTGACTTTTGTTGACTTTTGACTTTTTCCTCCCTCTTTGATTTTTTTTTTATTTTTATTTTAAAATGCTTAGGACAAAATTAGGGTGCTACACCTTGCTTATGTTCAGTTTATGTTATAATATTGAGTTATGTAATCGGATTTTGTGTTATGTTGTACTTCATACACAAGTAAGTTGGATATTATGTACTCTTCAGTTAGTACTTGTATCTTCAAACACGTTATGAATTTATGGATCCGACGTCATGGCTTGTATTGAACATGTATGGTTATCCAAGTATTCCAAACTTAATTTCAGTATTGTAAATTATTACACCCAGCACGAAGTTTAGCACTTGTATGAGGAATCTAGATAATCTGGATTCTATGGCATAAGCCTTGGGTATGCTAGTATGGAAAGTTATAACGCTTCGGTAAGAATCTGAGAACAAGGTGTGCCGTAATGGTAGAAATTGTTGGAAGCCTAGTGAGGAAGGAGAAATTTCTAAGTCATCGAGAAACGCCTTGTTGTCGAGAAGCTAAGACGGGACGCCAGAAATCTTCAAGATCACTCGAACCCTCAGAACGTCTGCAGTAGACGTGGAAAGAATATGTACTTGAGTGCGAGTGTAAAAAGCGATTTACCTTGAATCCCAAAAGAACGAAACAGATGTTGAGAGCAATGTTTCATACTTGTAATATGGAAACCAAGATAAGAATTCATTAACAGCACCAGAGGTGCGAGGAACAACGGTAAAGACGAGAGAACTTAAAGGAAGATGAGATCGGACCCATGTTGTCTAAAGAATTAAACTGTTAGCGAAGGAAAATTTTGAGTTCGGAAGAGATATTTAAGCATGAGGAACTCTAAGTTGGAATTGTAAGAGGGTGTAAACACAATGTTTAGCCCGAAGCATGTCAGACTCCCGAGTAGCCATGGTATGAGAAGAACCTTTTATTAAGAAAAGCTAGTTGGGAACTGGAATCGGGGATGAAAAGGGTCATCCTTCAGGTGAAATTCTAAATTTCGAGGACGAAATTTTCTTAAGGGGGGTAGAGTGTAATATCCCGCTTAAATCTTTACACTGTTATATCGTTTAATTTGTGTTTAAAACAAAACATATAGCAGAAGGGCATTTTGGTGATTACCACTCAAGACTACAAAGACCAAGACCCACCTTTCCTTTTAATTCTTCCCACACGTTCTCTCTCTTCAAAAACAATGCTTTCCCTTTTCTCTCCATTTCTCCCTCACGGCTCTCTCACTCTCTCAACCACCACTCATAAAAAAATCATCTAACCTTCATCCAAATTGAATTTGTAAGCTTACTACCTCATTCCTTATGTGAATTATTGTGTGGGTCAAGCTTCAATCTATTATTTTCCTCTCTCCCCTCTCCTGGCCGAAATCACCCTCTCTTACCCTAAAGTTAAACTTTTCAATTCAAGCAAACATGGTGTATGTATGTGCAACTTTGGATGGTAATTGGATTGTGGGATTGCTAAATTCGAGTTTGGCTTGTGGTTGGAATTTTCAGAAGCTATAAACTGTTGGTTAAGCTAAGTTAATGAGGTAAAAATTATTTTGGGAAAATTTATCATAAGTGATTTAATTGTGAGTTTAAGTTGCGTATTAAGTGATTTTGGAACTGATTATACACGTGTGAACTACTGTTTTAGGGTTGGAACGGAAATTAGAATGTTCAGAAGTGATTATGCAAATAAGTTGTTTTTGTCTGAATCACTGTTTGGTTCGTATTTGTTGCTGTGTTACCTGGATTTGAGTAATTATTGGATTTCTGAATTCTGCATTAAATTCCCTTCAATTCGGATATAAGTTTCATGTGATTCGGATTAGAAACGAATCCGAAAAACGCGTTCGAAATTTGGAAATTCTGCTGAAAAATGGCTTACGGGTTTTGACGTGAATTTCGCGAAATAAGCTGTTTTTGGATTAAAACTGCCATAAGTGATTATTTATGAATTAAGCTATTTCAGTCAGGGTTTTGTGGTGTCTATACACGTTTGGGTTGCTGTTTTGGGGATTGAATCGAAATTGGAATGTTCCTAAGCCATAAGCTGTCAATAAGCTGTTTGGGAAAATTGTCGAAAAAGTGATTATAGGAAATTATAGTGATGGCAGAAGTGATAAGATTATGGATAAGTTGTTGTTCGAGTTAAGAAGCCAAAGGCAGAAGCAATAAGTCGTGGGTAAGCTGTTTTAGAAAAAAAAGTGCTTATGGAGCTGATAGGAGCTTTCTTTGGGCAATTAAGTTGTGTTGAGAAACCAGAACGTATTAAGGTGAGCTCCTTTTTAGTTTAGAATTTCCCTTTGGGTTGAGTGAGTTAAACTCAAATAATTTAGATAGATTAATTTCCCCTTTCGTTAATACATACATCTAATTATGTGAAGCATTGCCTTAATATATGTTTCTATCCATAAAAACTAAGCATTGGTTATGTTATACTGCGCTATAACTTGAATTCTATAACTTTTACTGAGAATGCACTCACGCAAAAACAGAGCATCTGTTTCTGCATAATTTCGCTAAGCGAAGTCCCACTTCGCTGAGCGAAGATGTCCATAATCCTATTATTTCTCAAAAACATATTGTGTAATGATTATTTAATTGTTTAAATCAACTTCATTACTGAAGGACAAGGATTAGCATGCTTGGATGATGCATTAACAATGAGTGATGGGTTATGATATATATAAATGAGCATGTAATTTAGTAAGAACCATAATATGAGAAATATTAATTTATGGGGATGATTAACTAATTTAAGTAAATAGCGTATGAGAATGATATGCTTAGATGCCTAATTATATAGGTTAAGTGATAGGTGAATATCCACCCCAAATGAATGCATTAGGTATGCAAAGAATATAATACTGTATCAGTTATACATAAGAGTAATAAGTCAAGAATTATATGTTAAAGATTAAACGTGTCCATCAGGCTCCAGATTATGCCGGATGGGATTTCTCCAAAAGGGATATCCACACGTATGTTAAAGATTAAGCATGTTCAGCAGACTCCGGGATACGCTGGATGGGACTTCTCCGAGAGGGTTGTCTACATGCAAGTTAAGTTGTGTTCAGCAGACTCCGGGATACGCCGGATGGGACTTCATCGAGAGAGTTGTCCACACAACGATAAGAGGAGTCCGGTGTTAGCCTGATATGATAGGAATTTCACCGGTATGATGGGAGATGTACTTCGGGGTTACTCCACCCGGATGCACTCCGTAAAATGAACCAAGATAATGTAATGTTTAATCAACGCTAACTTCTAACTTTATGATATGAAAAGATGAATATGTATATATATTATATACTAAGAGATAAGACAAAGTAGTCACCGGAGAAAGAAAGTGATCGTAGGATGTCTCCATATCACTAAGTATGAGACTAAACATAAGATAAAGACATATAGCGATCCTAATATTCCCTTGATCACGAAATATGTAGAGAATGACGGCGATCGTAGGTATCCCCAAGATTGCCAAAGTAGGCACGGCGACCCTAGGTTCCCCGTGGTTGCCAACAGTAGGTTGGGTGGAGCTCACTGAGACATTATGTCTCATCCCAATCCTTCTGGTGCAGGTTTTCAGGTACGCAAGAGGTTCGCGATGAAGTTCTTTAAGGGAGACGCTGAATGGAGTGAAGATGCTCGTCTTGTACCAGCTCAGGAGGTTGCCAGACAATTTATGTATATTAAAGTGTATTATATGGTACTTAATTGGTTGTATATACGAGCATGTTCGTATTCATTCAGTTGTAATGTGTTATTATTATTGAAAATTTTAATGTATCCAATATCAGATTAATACGCATGCTAAATATTCTAGATAATTTAGTATGGGTGTTACAGGTTTGATGAAAATTTTGGAAGAAAGTTGAAATTTTATTCTATTTGGTAAAAGTAGTGATGAAGAGTGCATAACATGCATAGCATGGCATGTAGTTGTGCCATAGGTTGCCAAATGGGGCGATTTATTCTTGTGACAAATGGGACGATTTACTTTTGTGTCAAATGGGGCGATTTATTATTGTGCCAAATGGGGCGATTTATTCTTGTGCCAAATGGGGCGATTTATTCTTGTGCCAAATGGGGCGATTTATTCTTGTTCCAATTAGGGCGATATCTGGATCATGGTCTAGTTGCATCCCATGCATCATTTGCATAAAGTTCATATTTTAATTTCTTTTATTTGATTTGAGCTTTTGACTTTTATGTGGTGAGTGTTTTACTGTTCTTCTTATCTTGTGTTTTTATGTCTATATGATTGTATTTTTGTGGTTTAGGAATACTGACCCCTTACAACCAACATTTTAGGTATTGACGAGTTTGAAGATTTGAAGCAAAAAATGGTGTTTAGCTTGCACGCGCACTGGGAATAAATTTGGGTTTTCTTAAAATGTAATTTAAAATAACTTTTGAAGTTCATTATTTTTAATGTAATTTATTTAGTAAGGAATGCACATTTGTTGTTGTTCCTCAATTTTGCCTTAATTGCTGCCATGGTACAATGAGTTGATTATTTATTCAAAAGGGTATACAAAATTTTCCTGAAGTAGAAATGAGGAGAAATGAATGCACTAAGGGATAGGGCACAAATTGTCAACTTTTCAAAACAAAGGGGTTTCACCCAAAACTCACCCAAGGTGGGATCTAATATAAGGAACTCACCTAAACAACTTGACTGGATTCATGCCAAGCTTCTACTCAAACCCTAGCTTTGATCTCTTCCTTCCTTTCTTGGCTCACTTAGCTGCTCTTGACTCAAAGTTCCCAAAATTGTGCTTGTTTATGGATTCCTACAAAAAACAATATTATATAAACGCATTCTAATAAACTCGTGCAACACACGAGTTATATACATAGGAAGAACGTTTGAATCCTTTTCTTTAAATGGAATGAACCGTTTCTGAGTAGGAGACAACTTTTGCAGAGTACGTGTTCTGAGTTTGAACAGCTGCAGTGTACTATGTACTTTCTGATAATGACAGCAGTTGACTTCTGATGATCTTCAGAACTTCCATCTTCTGGGGCTCTCTTCAGATACTCAAGAATTCTTCAGAACCTGACTTCAGCTTCTGATGCTTTAGACTTCAGATCCTGATACTTCAGACTCTGACTTGCAACACAGCTTCTCATTTAATTTCTTTGCTCTTTAATTTGTTCTTTCATAACCAACAATTGATTACTTCTTGTATAAATTTTTGTGTATGGTCCTGCATACTTGAACAAATATTAGCATATCCAATTTATCTTTTAATACCTTGTTATCATCAAAACTAAAGAGGTTTGTTCAAAACTATTTTGTCCAACAAATAATACTTAAGTAAACGAAGTAATCCTTTAATTAAAAGTCAACAAAGTATATGAAAGGTGCAATTTATGATCTTTTTTAAAAATCTAATGAACATAAACACAACAAATATAGTCTAGTTTCTGTAACACCCATACTAAATTTATCTAGAATATTTAGCATGCGTATTAAATCTGATACTGGATACGTTAAAATTTTCAATATTAATACAATACTACTGAATGAATACAAATTTTGCTCGTTTATACAATAACCAAAAACCACTAAAGTGTACATATATACAAAATACTGATGAAAATCCTGAACTGGTGCATGATGAGCATTTGCACTCCACTCATCTTTATCCTGGTAACTTCGTCTTGAACCTCTTGCTTACCTGAAACTGAATCAAATGGATTGGGATGAGACATAATGTCTCAGTGAGCTCCACCTATCCTAGGTTGTGTGGCAACCTCGGGGAAAATCTACGATTGCCACATTCTAATCTCAACCCATTTCGGGTTTATACGTGTCTGTGCCTGCTACACTGTGTAGTCGTGAAACTAGACTACAATCTGCTACTTAGTGATCGAGGGGAAAACTATGATCACTTTCTGATATCTGATGACTACTTTGTCATATTCTCATTGTAATATATAGATACATCTTTCTGTTATCATTAAGTTAGAAAGTTAGCGTTGAACATACAATAAATCTTGATTCATTTTATGGAGTACATCCGAGTGGAATAACCCCGGAGTACATCTCCCTGCTATCGGTGAAAATTCCTATCATATCAGGCTAACACTGGACTCCTCTTACTTTTGTGCGGCTATCCTCGCGGATGGTAACTCCGCCGTTCCAGCTCTATCCGGAACCCCCTGTGTTCTAACTAACGAGAAAACATGAGACACAATTTAACATTTTAATTAACTTTTATGTGTGGCTATCCTCGCGGATGGTAACTCCACCGTTCCAGCTTTATCTGGAACCCCCTGTGTTCTAACTAGCGAGAAAACAGGAGACACATCTTATCTTTTAACATACGTGTGGACAACCCTTTCGGAGGAGTCCCATCCAGCATAATCTGGAGCCTGCTGGACACGTTTAACTTATAATCTGATTCTTGTCTTAATTATTCATAAGTATATCTGATACATTACTCTATTCATATGCATATCTATGCATTCATCAAGTGGTTAATCATGTGATACTTAACCTATACTATAAGGTTATAAGCTTATCGTTCTCATAAGCCACTTATGTTCTTTCATGATGCCTATCTCAATATTAAGGCATATCTCTAATCATATTGATTACTCAACTTGGTTTGGAGTTATCTAACTCTAAACCCTCGGTTAACCCGATCTTATCTGAAATTTGAATGATGAAATACATCCCATGTACCTTCGCACGCCTAATTGAGTATGTACTTATTCTTTCTAACCTATCATAGGTTCTAGACATATCGTTGTCATATGGCATACTTAAGGGATTATTATTTCATTGTAATAACTACCCGGCTCATCTAACTTAACTCTCGTACCTCTAATACATTGCCAAATCCTTGTTCACTTATTCTTTATCTGTTGAATACCTTTCGGATATGTCAAAATGGTGTTTTCATGGAAATTAAGGTTTTCGTTGAAAACGGTTGCAAAACGCCTCGCCCAAACGCGTAAACTCACCTAACTCAGCTCAGCAGACCAAGTTGGTTCTGCCAAGCGCGCTGTAGCGAGCAGACCCGCGCGGTAGCGAGCTAGTCCAGAACGAGAAATGTTCTGCTCGCTGCAACGAGCTCCAATGCGCTGTAGCGAGCATGACAGTGCAGAAAATGTTCAAAAGCTTGATTTTTCACCAATTTGACATATCCAAACTTACCCAAGCTTCCTAACAGTATTAGGGACGACTTTTTACTGCAAATTGATAGTTTAAAACATGAATAAGCAAGGAATTAATGAGCAATAGGAATTAGGGCACAAAAATGTAAATTTTCTCAAAGGATGGATTCACACCCAACTAACCCAAGGTGGGTTCTAAACTAAAGGAACTCACCTATCAATTGCTTTGATCCTTGCCAAGCTTTTATCCAAAACCCTAGCTTCAAATCTTCCTTTCCTTCCTTGATCCACTTTCCTTTCTTGACCCAGACTTCCCAAAATTGTGATTGCTTGCATAAGAATTGAGAGATGGAGATTGATGAATATTGGAGGGAAGGGAAGAGGGTGGCGTGAAGGAGAGAAGGGAGAAGGGAGAGGGTTGATTTTCTAGAGAGAGAAGGAAGAATGAAAAATGAAGAAAAGAATGGCTTTGGCCATATATAAAGCCCTTGAGCGGTATTTACCAAATTGCCCTTCCTTAAAATACCTCTGATACATCGTCTCAATACTGATAATTATTTGAGTCTGAAGCGGGATGTTACACTCTACTCCCCTTAAAGAAATTTCGTCCTCGAAATTTAGAATTCTCTTGAGATCATATACGAATGAATCTTTCATACTCCTTTCTCTACTAGCTGATTCTTTCATTCAACTTGCTTATCGGGATTCCATGGCTACTCTAGGTCCGACATGTAGATTACTCATACACCTCGATTAAAACTGGTTGGTTAAAACTGTTCTATATCCATGGTTTCCAACTCTATAAGTCAAAAATATTCGACAATCTCTTCCTTAACTGAAAGGCTTCATGTACATTACATAATTCTTACATAGTAAGACGTGTGGTTGTCTGAACCAACATACCTGACTCACTTGACCATGTCCCTTGTTCACACACTTCGTGCAAATCCAACTTAAGGTTACTTATGTTCGAATATTTTTGTTGAATTTTATAAGCTTTCCTTCATTGACCGCATAATCTTACCCTAACAACATTGAGTCGATCTTATCTTCCTCAAATATTTCCACTATCAAAGGGGTCTATTGCACTATGCGCGGTGATTTTTGGATATCAAGTTATTAGTTAGCATTGACTCGCAATTTTAAGTTCACCACCGATCTTTTATTTTTCCGAGGAAAAGGGGGAAAGTTCGAAAAAACCCTAATTTTTAGAGATCACGGTCCGGGGGTTGGTTACGCAAAGGGAATGTATTAGCACCCTAAATGTTTATAGTACTCTATAGGAACCTCTCGTTTTATTTTTATCTTTATGCTAAATTGTAAAGAAAAGCCTAAGTGTAAAAAAGATTAAAGTGATGAATTAAGAAAAAAGAGAAAAATGTTTTTGTTATTTTGTTGATTTGGAAAGACAAAGTCCTTTGCCTACGTACCCGAGCGGGATCAAAATCACGTAGTTCGGGGTAAAAAGTCGAGTGATTTGTTTGATTGATTTTAAAGTTTGAAAAGTTTGAGAAAGATAAGAGGCCTAAATGATATAGAAGGATAAAATTGTGAGTTTGATTGATTTTAAATTGAAAGAAAAGTTTAGATAATTAAAGTTGATTAAAATTTGACTAAAAGAGAAAAGTCACTTGGTTTGAAATCCAAGGTTGATTTTTTTGGGATTTTGATTATTTGAAATGTTTTTTGATTTTTTGATTATTTGAATGTTTGTGAAAATTTTGATTAAACCCTAAGGTCCAAAAAACTAAAGTGTGCTGAGATAATCTAAAACGCGCCGGATCCCTCAAAATGACGTTGGATCAAATAAGAGTCCTTTTCCTCGGATACGGTCATTATTTTGCATTTTTATCATTTTTGACATAGAGCGGAATAAATAAATGTGGGTGTCGGTGCGATATTCTCATTTATATTTACATAGTCCCTAAATACATTCTAATAAAATAAAAATGACAAAACAATAAAAATAGAATTGCAAATGCATTAAAATAAGTAAATATGCCAAAAAGTAAAAATAAATAAAAATGCATGAGATGTTAGACATTAAATAAATATGTTGCATAAAATAAAAAGGAAAATAAAAATGCATGATATGCTAGACATTAAATAAATATGTTGCATAAAATAAAAAAGAAATAAAAATGCAATGGTATGCAAGACATTAAATAAATATGTTGCATAAGAAATAATAATAAAAAAAGAAATAAAAATGCATGATATGCAAGACATTAAATAAATATGTTGCATAAAAAAAGAAATAAAAATGCATAGTATGCTGGACATTAAATAAAAGTGCAAGAAAATAAATAATGAAAATAAACTAAACTAAAAAAGAAAAGAAAAATGCATTAAAAGTAAACTAGTGCTAAAAAAATGGCTAAACCAATAAATAAAATAAATGAAACGAAATAAAATGGCAGAAAATAATAAAAGCAAAATGGAAATAAAGATGCAAAGAAGGAAAAATAAATAAATGAAATAATAAAAAAAAATGCAAGAAATAAATAAAGAGCAAAGAAATTAAAATAAAAAGAAAGGGGGGTATAGGAGCAGGAAATAAGGGAGAGAAAGAAATCAGAAAATGAGGAGAGGAGATGAAGATGGGCCGTGTTGAGCCCACTATCACTTAAGTTATTATATAAAAGGATTTTTTCAGAAAATTCTTCCATTTTTCCCTTCCCCTCTTTCTCCCTTTCTGGTCGCTACAGAGCTCTCTCCTCTCTCTTCTTCTCCGGCCGGAAAAAGAATTCCGGCGCGGTGGCCGGCTGGCCCAGGGGGCGGCGCCACCGCGCCGGAGAAACATACTTCTCCTTTTTTGAAAAAAAAAACGTTTTTTATCAATGCTTTTTGCTCTTCTCTTCGAATCCAAAGTCCGTTTCTTTAAAATTCTTTTTGAAACACCTAGATCTAAGCTTGAAAGAAACTTTGCTCTTCACTTTTTTATTCTGTTTCATCAACATTAGCACTTTGTGTTTTATAATAATCTCTCCACCAAGTAAAAAATTCTTGGGTACATAAGAAAGATGTTTTGAAAACTATGGGCTCGAAGTTGGGGGCAGCTTGATCGAATTTGACAAGTCGCTCTCACCAATCTCTCTCGGTCTTGGGATGCCGCATATATTTCTTACTGGAGAAGAGAGACCTAGGTCGAAGCTGGCAAAGGCCGAATTGTCTGGCTACCAGGTTTGGTTGATAACAATTTACTCCGAAGAGTTCTTTCCCTTTCCCAGTCGAAATCCTGAATGAAAGCAGATTAGGAGTCAAATAAGTTCTCCAGATCTCGAAGTGTTCGCCTTTGCGGTCGGATGAAGGCTCTGGAAACCCTTTGGTAAACCAGTCTGGTCCGTGAGTTCTGTTTACAAACGGGGCCATTGAAGGTACAAAAGTGTTGCAGCTTAGGAACACGTTGAAGGCCGTCGAAAATAAGGCTTCATTGGTTTGGCCTATCTCTCTGAGTTTCAGTGCAGCAAGACGGGTACCTTCGATCCTTCTTTGTTCGACCATACTCTTATGTTCATCAGGGATGAAGAGTTGGAATCTTGATTCAAACGTGGCTAACAACCACAATTGGAAAAGCCAAATGGGTCCAGACACAGACAGAGTTTTTCTTACCTCACTTGCATTCCTCAAATCAAAAGATCCATTGCCAAGGCCATCATAGAGGGAACCCAAGATGAGTCGACTCTGGCTGACATCCTTACCTTCATGTATTTGGATGGCGAGCTTAATATACATCTTCGTCACTTGCAACGATGGAGTGCAGAAAACGAAGAGGGATAGCCAGAGGGTCAGGAACGCAACGTGTTCCACATCAGAAATGTCATCACTACTGGTGTCGTAATAGTCCTCAATATAAGACGAGAAGGCAGCTCGTTGGAAGTTGAAGTCAAAATTTGTCGAAACAACATTATGGTCGAAGGTCTTTCCAGTGGGTTTCAGGCCAGTGATTGCAGCTACATCTAGAAGTGTTGGGGTTAACATTGCACATTTGAGTTGGAGGCTGCTAGTAGAATGGTCCCAGAAATGCAATGCTGCAATCAGCATGTTGGGTTGGTATTTTGGCCCAAGTCTTGATAATTGGATAAGGTCGAAGATGCCAAACATTTTCCAGAAATCCTTCTTCTTTGACTCAACTTTGTTCAACCATTTCGGGTATATGTCACTCCCAACATGAGGTGCAGCCCTGAACACTCTAGTGGGTGTATCCATGAAATTCATAAAGTATGGTCCTTTTTGGAAAACCTTAGGGGTAAAATTGTGATAGGTGGGGAAAATTTCCTTGATTTGATCACTATCTTCTCGTTCTCTGGGTAAAGGACCCAAGAATGCTAAAGGACCCGAATATGCATGAGAATAAGGGCAAGGAATCATTACCTGAGATTTCCAAATATGGGCTTGTTCGTCCTTCAGGTCAGGCCCAGGAACGAACTTGAAGTTCCCCGGTTGAAGCTGGACAGAGAAGTTCGCCGTAACCGCCGTATCAGACGGTTGAGTTTTGGATGAAGACGCCATTGTTGTTCTTCAAGATTTCCGAATGACGTTTTTAGAGGTTGGATGCGTTTTTATTAGAGCTAGTTATGAGAAGTTGTTGTTTTCAGAGAAAGAGGAGAGACGGTTTGTGTTCAGAGATAAACAAACTAAGAGAGAAGAGGAATAATTCTTGTGTTTTTTATCAATCAGTTTGGAAAGATGTGTAGAAAAAGTTAAGGGAGTACTTTTTATATTCCCCAAGGTATAACTTTGTACTGCTTCCTACTTTAAATCTTGACAGATGTCAATATCCTAAGTTGACAATCCAAAAGTTGGTTTTTGGGCGTTACTTAGTCCAAAACGTGGCCTACTAGCTCTTGCGAAATTGGCGTCATAGGGTTGTTTTCAAATAAAGAGAAAACCACCGTTTCGGTTTCTACAAAGTAGAAACGTATGAATTTTCACTCTTTCTGGAAAGAAAGTGATAATGAAAGGAGTAAAAAGGTGTATTTTTATACTTATTACTGAGGAAAACCGAAAAGACTATATGATTTGAAAGGTTGAAAAGTTTAGCCACGTGGCGAAAGAAGTCTGAAAGGTTTCTGAACCTAGCCGTCGGTTACTTCTCCCATGAGCCAAAAACCTCCGAAAATAGTGCAATAATGATAATTGATTTGGGAAACTGCTCGAGGCGAATAATGTCACTGATAAGTGCCAGAAATTAGTTAAAATGCATATTTAATTTAAGCACTTTATGTTACTTGTTTCGCAAGTTATCATAGGAAAAGCTTAGAATCACTGGTCAAATGCCAAATTATGCTTTTACTTCCTATCCCATCCAGTTGTGCAGGAAAATGCAAGCTAAGACATGTTTTGAGCAAAGAAACATGAAGAATTGTAAAGGCTGGCTCGCTACAGCGGAGGATTGATCGCTACAGCGCGCCTAGGCAGGGAGAAATCAAGTTTCCATCGCTGTAGCGATGGAACTGGTCGCTATAGCGACCATAGGCGGTTTGAACCCCGTTTGGCTGACGTGGAACAAACCCAATGGCCAAGAAAGATTCGATCGCTACAGCGACCAGCTCATCGCTGTAGCGAGCCTTGAAAAATCCAGATTATATATATAGCCTTTCAGCTCATTTTTACAGAGACTATCATTTATTATTACAGTTTTAGTAATATTTTAGGATATAGTTTTAGACAGAAAATAGGATTAAAAGAGGTGATCTTCATGGAGCAAGAGTGATTGAAGTGTAGATTAACTAAGACTCTTTGGGAAATCAAGAACTTAGCTTTAGATATTCATCTTCCTTCCACTTTTGTATAGTTGTCATGACAATGACCAACTAACCTTCCCTTGTTGGGATTGGAGGTACTCAATATAGCTTAGATGTAATCTTTGATTTTGCAAATATATGATTCTAGTAACTTATGTGCTAATTGAAGTTATTCTTGCTTTTCATTCTTATGCTTGATTTAATTGTTATTGACAAATACTTTTGAATCTAGGTTTAGAATAATCTTCTATCAAAATAAGAAATTCTAGACATGAAATTGGGTTTTGATAATCGCATAACGTGTCGGAACGTAAAGCTTTCGTATCGTTTAATAGATTGAGAAATCGTCGATTAAACGATACGATCGATCTCACGACGTCATTTGGACACGAATGATGTTGTCGAGTGATACGTGATAATTTCGCTAAAAAGCTAGAATTCATATGCATGATCATTAGAATACTTTCGATGCTAGATTGACGAACTCCGATCCCAACGTTTTACGTCCTATCACTTGTTGTCTTTATTTCTGCTTTTACATTCCAATAGTTTATATGCAAACATCTTATAAACCCTTACTCAAAATGATAACGATTGTTGAACGGCTTGAGATAGCGCACTAGTCCATGTGGAGACGATATAAAAAATACATACTTTTGTTCTACCAACAGTCACCATTCAAGAAGAAGTAAGGGTTTATTCGGAGGTAGAGTTTTTTTTTCAAAAATGTCAGTTTCCTTCTACAGTATCTTCCGTCGAACCTAACATTTTTGGGGGGAAATTTGTTACCTGTGTTTTTTCGACAAAGGATATTAAATACAGTCACTAAGGTTTGATTGGACACGTGGAAGAAAGATGGAGCTTTTAGTCTAAAGGAGTTCCGAAGTTGCACTTGTTCGCTCGACGGAATCGAAGCGTTAGAATTGGTTGAAGCACACATTGACAAAGCGAAGGTTGGTTATGTTTCGGAAAGTTTCTTTGACAAACTGTCAAAGGTCACAACTGTCGAAAGAGCAAGATTTGAATTTCAAATAGGTTGTTTTTCTCTGTTATTAAGCGTTATTAGCAGTTAGAAGTGTGGATAGGATTGTACAGTTTTCTTTTTTAGTATAAATAAGAGTTTTCCATGAGGAAAACGGGGTCACAAAATCACTTACATAATATTCTACATACTCGAAGTATCCAAGTTACAGCGAGAAAAGAGTTACGCATCATGTATGATCATTGTGAACAACCTTTATTTCAAATCAATGCAATTTGCTTTACTCTAAGTTAATTTCTGCAATCTATTTTCATACTGTAATTCTTTGTCGACAAGTTCAAGCAATCAAACTTGGAGATATTTTGTTTCCTTCTTATATTCGAACATAAAAAAATACATAAAAACATGCAAAGATACTCAAACAAACTTGACACACATTGTCCTGAGATTACTGGTTGATCTCGCAAGTAATAAATCTATAACCAGCGGTTGTTTACCAAAAACCAGGGTAAACAGTTATATGATGATGTGAATTATATAACGATAAGGAGTATGTTTGGTGTGCATTGTCGAGTCTATTTGTGGGTCCATACATTCATAAGCTAGTCCTATGCAAATATGAGTATGTAAAGATGCGGGATAATTAGTAATATAACTCTGATTATCCAATTATGTAAAGATGAGGGATCACTCAGTAATAGAACTCTGATATCCAACCTGGTACCACATGTATGTAAAGTTGTTTAGGCGCATTACATAAACATGATGTGTCTTATCTGACAATGTTTTGGTGTGAACTTGTGCACTTAAGTGATAATTGTGAAATTGATGACTATAATGAAATGAGGTTGATATGACTTGACTTGATGATCGATTGTTGATGAGGGTATGTTAGGTATGCTTGAGAATCTTGATTTGAAATAATGATGTAACCAAGCTTGTAATTGAATGTGAATATGTTATGCATGTTTATGAGTTAAAACCAGGCTTTATTTGATGTACGATTATATCATGATGATGATGTTGTTTGCCTGAACTTACATGCGTTTAATATTCCTTTATGTTAAAAGTATATCTTACCCTCCAGTGGCTTTTTGGTCGCCTGCATCCTCGTGGTGTAGACGTGCAGGTTGAGGACTAGCTGTGCTTGTGAGTATGCTGAGGATGACTTGATGCCTACTCTTTTTATCTGCTTTTGAGGAGTCTAGATTAGATGCTCTGATCTAGAATTTTGGGGATTGTTTTATACTCTGTTGATTTTGATGTTGTTGGATCTATATGATCGTGTTGCTGAGATTATTATGTTTGAGATTTTATGTTATGATCCGAGATAGGACATTGAGATATGTTGAGTTAGATTTTATTTCCGCTGTGATCTGTTATTTATTGACGAAATTTTTATTATGAGAATTTAATATGAGATGTTTGGTGAATAGTAGCAACTTGATGTAGATAAATGCATGATTTATTATTTAAATATTAGTCTCGGGGTTCAGGGTGTTATACTACACACATCACATCATTTAGGTTGGCTTTGAAATGTCGTGGATGTTTCCGATCGTCTACTGCTTCTTTTTACACCGTTCAATAATGTTAATTCAAGTCTATGTACGACTTTGACTGAGCGGATGCCTAGGCAGACCAGTAACTTCCAATTGCTAGTTGGTGAGATGCCCATCACGCTAGAAGATGTGTCATGTCTTCTTCACATACCCATTCATGGTAATTTGGTCAACCATCAAGCAAAAATATCCCAAGAGTAAGGTGATGCTCTTCCATTAGAATTGTTTGGTATGAACCCTGATTCTGCTGTTGCTGAGTGTGATGGTATGAAGGGTATTCACATCTCATTTGGATGGTTGAAGCAAATATCTAATAAACATCACAACAAAGCAATAAATTTGGCAAATGTAGCTAGGAAGGAGACTGAGAGAGATGATCACCGCACGTATTGCATACGTGCTTACGCCCTGTATCTGTCGGGCAGGATGCACAATCTTCATAGATAAGAGCAACAAGTTTATAGAAGATGTGTTTCTAGAGCCCCTACGAGACCTCATGTAAATGATGAACGTTGGTATTGTTATACCTAAACAAGTATCTTTCACTTTGAAATGAATGACTTATAAATTTCGCCAATTTTGAATGTTAATTTTTACCCTTTGCAATGTAAATTTTATGGCCGACGCTTTGGAATGCGATGTTGCCAATCTCACAATTATTTTTGCACTTTGGAATGTTAATTTTATGGTATGACCGACTGTTTGTGTAAGTAGTGTCCAAAATAAACACATCTGTTTGAGTTTTTGCTATGCCACTACATTTTTCAATGTTACGTTACGTATTCTTAATCATTGTTCCGTAGCGAATAATAGTTAATTAGAGATCACTTTTTTTGGGTTGAACATGGTCTTTAACCTTTAACTCGAACATAACTCCTATTTTTTATTATTGGAATTAATGATCAAGATCGTTTATTATACTACGTGGAGTTTCAATTCCAAGTGATCCAAATCCAACTTAGTTTCACCCCTGGTCATTTTGTTTCTATTTTATGATGATGATGATGCCTTGCTTTGTCGTTAGTTTTTCCTTATGTCGACGCAAACGTAAGGAGCTTTTGATATCTTTGGGACTTTTGGTGACCCACTGACCCCATATATGAGGTTATTCACCGCGAAAATTTGCTAAATCTTTCTCGAATTTGTGTGGCTTTGCAAAGTTTAAATGTCTCTACGTACGGTTTGATGTTTAGCCTCAATTTTCATCACACACTTTGTATTATTTTTCTACCCCATTAACTTGCTCTCTTGTGATGTCCCAGTCAACATATATATATATTTTTTGCTATGTGCCTTTTTGTGCTAGTAACGCTACCTTTCTTCATTTATCCATAATAATACGTGGATACTAATCAATCAAGAATTTAGTTTTAATCAAGGGCATGCACTTATACTTTTGCTTTTCTGATTCCTTTTGAAGGTTTTCTCATGTCTTTGTTGTAGAAAAAAAAGGGAAAGCAACAAAAAATAAAATAATAAAACACAAACAACGTGACGACAAGGAATTAGTGAATCTTAAAAAAATTATTAAACTTATCCGACGGACATGAGATATTTAAGTCCCACACATTATTTCAAAACCGTAAATGTGTTAATCATAAACAGAAATGAATGAAATAAATATCATATACAAGTATGTCTCTGCTACAAAAAAAAATCATATCAGTATTTCATCAAATGTCTTCAAAATGCATCTTAGATCCACCATATAAATCTAGAAAAGTGGTCCGTTGAGTTTACCAAAAGGGACGGCCAAATGAATGAAATTACAAAAATGGTACGGTTTGAAGTTTGAACAATAAGCATCTACGACAAAGGAAAAATAATTTATACATTACCGACATAGCCAATTTCATATTATTCACGGATTCCTCACTAGTAGTACTATCAAATAAAATGAGTTTTTGAAAGTTGACCACTTGACTTTTTGATAATTTAGCAATTGATAAACTATTAATTTAGTCCTTACACTGCGATTAAAAATAGTGTTTTTCATAGGCTAGATGGACCATGATCCACCAAAAATTAATTTTTCCTTTTAAATAAGTATATATATTCTTCTTCTTATGTTTCAAAATATAAGAAAAAATCGGTCAACATAAGTTGATGTATTTAGTATAAATTTTAAACTAAATATATTAATTTTTGTTGATCAAATTAAAAAAAATTAAGATTAGGGCTTAGAGTTTAGGAACTATATATTTATAAAAGAAGTTGAAAATGTGGTTCAAACATTTGTCTTGACAAATAAAAGAAACAAACCTTGTCACTAAATCGCAACTCTTGTTGGTTTAATTTGCAGTAATATATACATATGACTATTTGACCCTTCCTAAGAAACTATCCAAGTTCCACAAGAGACAATCACTATCTTTTAAATTAAGACGAGTCTTATGGACACTCTTTTTACCACGCACTTTTTTATTGTGTAAAATTCTTGTGGGTCCCACAAAAAGTGGTGAGACACACATGAATTTACACCAATATACAAACGTGTGTTAGAGATAATGCTAGAAAAAGAATATTAATAACATTTTTCTTTTAATTTAGAGAAATATTAGGAACATTCTTTTTTTTAACACGCTCTTTAACATTAGCTCTCTTTTAAGTGTGATATCCACATTGATTTTATGCGATAAAAAAGTGTGTGTTAAAGAGTGTTAAAAAGAGAATGTCTATTACACTTGTCTTTAATCTAATACATAAACTTTATCAATAAAACAAACCCTCCCTAAAATATTTAATACATAAACTTTATCAATATAAAATATTGATGTGTATACGTGATCATTTAAATATTAAAAAAATGTGGATACTCCGGTATGTGTTCCAAAAGAAAATCAGATACGGCAAAATTAGGAAAAAAAATCCGGGCATGATTGAAATAAAACAGAAAACCATGGGCAATAAAGGAAAAAAAAGAAGAAAGAAAGTATCATATCTCACGGACCCTACGGTTCTGTGTCCCCATGCGATTCCGCACGTGACAACCTCATTTACAAAACCCCCAACCAATTCCATCTCGCCACGTGTCCTTCGTCGTTGATATTTGGTTCCACGAGTGACTAGTGAATCAACCGCTATCATACACTTTCACACACTTCAAACTCTCTTCTTTTCTTCATTCATCAACTTTGATATTTTCATTTTCCACTCTCATTCTCTCGAGATTCACCGATTCATCAAAGGTTCATCATAATCATAATCACATTTTCATGTAACTTCTTCAGTAAATTCAATCATTAATTTCATTACTTTCTCTGATTCTGAATTTCAAATTGATGCAGAAGAAATAGTGAGTGAGTGGATCCATCAAAGATGAGTCATAGCATCTTTCACCAAACACTTCTTTGTCAAACATCAACGGTTGCGGAGCATCAAAGTAAGCGAGGGGTAATTGGTAATTCTACTTTATTCCAATCACAACAGAGTGTTGATAAAGAAAAGAAGCTTTTCCTTTCTACAAATTTCCGCGGGAATCCAAGTTTGTTTGTTAGGAAACGGAAAGTAGCTATGGGAAGTAAACAAGCTGTTCCGCGAGCCGTGTTAACGTCGAATGCAGCTTCTCAGGTATGCATTGATTGATCGTCATTGCATCATTTTGATTTAGTTTTTGTTACTGTAGCTTTGTTTGGCAATGACAAATTTTGAGCTTATAAGTTTATATGACCAAAATAGACTTGTTTGTTAACGATTTTTTTCTCTCGAGTTTGTAATGTTTTCTTTTTTATAAGCTGCTGCAAGTACTTTATAGTTTATAGCTTATCTTTTTTTATCTTAATTTTACCTTTATATGTGTGTGTGTGTGTGTTATTTCATATTTATTAGCTTCTGCGATGCTAATTTTTCAAAAACTACGAATTCAATCTGCTAGCTTATCCGTTATTAGCTCTATCTGTTATAAGCTCGTCTACTATCAACTAGCTTATCCGTTGTCCACTATGAAGGACTGATACAGACACCTGACATGACATAGACACTGACACACCGACACTGTTAATAATTTGAGAAAATCACATAATTCAGTGTAAAAAAAGACTAACGACAGTGCCAGACACATTCAAGGACCACAATGACTGCTTCTTACTATTATTATTTTTGTTGTTGTTGTTGTTGTTATTATTTCGTTTTAGTGGAATTCAAACACATCGTTTGGTTTCTTTGAATGTGATTAGTATTTTTGTTCTCTTCTGGTAACCTTGAATGCATCTCTGTTAAAATCTCTTAAGGTAACATTAGGAATGTCTTAGTTATTTCAATTGAATTGTAAAATTGTAAATGTGTTAAGCATTTTCACGCACATATTCTCTCTTGACAACGTTAATATAACGAGGCATCAACACTTGTTTGTATATATCTACTAGTTATTTGAATACATGTTAGCTTGTGACTATGATTTGTTGAATAGCTTCATAACTTTAAAGGAGATGCATACTGCATGTAATGTGTAAGGTGAATTTTAATCAACGATTCAATGAGTGTCTTTGTCTGTTTTCTTAACTTGAACTTGAAATGGCGTATTAACTGTATCATTTTTGGGGCCCAAAGCAGCTTTCAGAGAAGTTCAACCTTGATGGAAATATTGAATTACAGGTATTCAGTTGGCACGATGAATTAAATGAAATTGTTTTTATGAAAATAAATATAAAACTGTAATATAATACAAGTGTTGGCCTGATAAATTAGCTCATGGTTACTTTGATGTGATGGAGCAGGTTAGTGTTGGTTCTTCAGGATCAGGAGCCGCAACACAAGTAGATATTCAGGTTTCAAATACTAGTGGCTCTATGGTTTTACATTGGGGAATTATATGTGAAAGTCAAGGGTATGTTCAGTATCAGAGTTTATAAGCTATTGTAATATTCCTGACGTGTTTAAGGTGTTTGTATTGCAATATTTATTGTTACTTGAAGGATATTTGTTTCCCTTATTAACTGTTTCCAGGAAGTGGGTACTTCCTTCTCGTCGCCCAAATGGAAGTCAAGTTTATAAGAATAGTGCTCTCAGAACCCATTTTGATAAAGTAAGTTCCAACAACAACTACAAAAGAAAAAAAGGTTTCTTAAACTGAGTTGATTCAGTTATTGTTTGACTATTTTTTTCGTTTATTTTTCTCTTATTAGTCTGGCTCAGGATCCTTACTTAGGATAGAAATTGATGATCCTGCTGCACAAGCCATTGAGTTCCTTATAATCGACGAAGCTCAAAATAAGTGGTGCGCTTATCATAATCTAGTCTTTTTTTAACCCTATATATAACCCGCAATGTTATTGTGAAATTGAATATAGTTATTTGCTTTTTTTTTTCTTTTCTAAGTAAAGGTATAAAAACAATGGTGGGAACTTTCACATCAAGTTACCAGTAAAAGATAAGGTAGCTCAGCAAGTTTCAGTTCCCGAAGACCTTGTACAAATTCAAGCATATATTAGGTGGGAGCGAAAGGGTAAGCAGTCATACAGCCCGGAGCAAGAGAAGGTCAGTAATCTAGTCGTGTTCATGTCTTTGCATTTAGCTGCAAAGTTTTGCTTCCTATAATGTTCCTTTCATTCTTTTTATGATTTTCACGGTTTCCTATTTGGTTTGTTTTACTTTCCAATTTCATTGCTACATTGCTTTGATGCTTTGTCTTTAGAGAATATATCGAACCTGTTCTTTTGATCTATCCAGGGTACACATCCTTGATTACACAGCATAACAACGTCTGAAAAAGACCAGTCTCTTGAATCTACTATAAATGTTATGCTTATGTATGCTCAAACAAATTTTGCTATAACCCATACCTTCCTGGTCCATGTCTTTATTTTTACGTGGTCCTGGTCCTCACTTACAATTATTTCATGATCTTCTGTAATGGGTTTTAAGGCTCACTCAATGGTTTCAGTGTATAGTTTCCATGAAATATTAGTAATAATAATGATAATAGTCCTTTTTAATAGATTCACAATTAGTACTGTGTAGTCCATACAGTTCTGTAGATAATGCGACATAGTCTGGGAAATGGATTTTATCACATTGCTGTCATTCTCATGTAGTTGTTAGAACTTGGGATTTTGAATTCAACAAAGCGTTAGCTAGATACGTTTCAATTTTTAAGTCAGAACTAATGCACTTTGACTTCCAATGCATTGTTTTTATTAGATTTTTCCTTTTTTTAGGAGGAATATGAAGCGGCTCGACGTGAATTACTGGATGAAGTAGCTAGGGGTACTTCTGTACAAGACATTCGTGCAAGGTTGACTAACAAATCTAACGATGTTGAAGTAAAGGAGCCTAACAAATCTAATGCGGCTGAAGTAGAGAAGCCTTCTATTTCAAAAACAAAGACCATCCCTAATGAACTTGTACAGATTCAAGCTTTTATACGCTGGGAAAAAGCGGGGAAGCCTAATTATTCTCCAGAGCAACAACTTGTAACCTTCTTATAAATCCTTTCTGATATCCCCTTTTCTGCTGAACATTACTTACTTAGATTCTCAACATTATAATGTTCATTTCACCTAATCAGGCTTTTTGCTTTCTTTCTGTAATTGATTTAGATTGAATTTGAGGAAGCAAGAAAAGAATTGCAAGCCGAGCTTGAGAAGGGTGCTTCTGTGGATGAGATACAAAAGAAGATTACCAAAGGAGAGATACAAACTAAAGTTTCCAAGCAATTGAAAAACAAACAGTACTTCCGTGTTGAAAGAATACAGAGGAAAAAAAGAGATTTGACGCAGCTTATCAACAGAATTGCTGGTAAAAACATAGACCAACAGCTTGTAGATGCAGACGAACAATTTGTAGATGCTCCAAAGTCTTTGACAGTAATTGAAAGATATGCCAAGTCAAGGGAAGAATATGATACAGACAGTGTTTTGAATAAAAAAACTTTCAAGCTTGCTGATACTGATCTTTTGGTGAGACACTTTCATCCACTTGCTGTTTTTTTTTTTTTCATCTCTTTTTGTCAGCAGGTCTTCTTTTGGTTATGATCCTTATTTTAATTCTTTTGTTATTTAAGGTTCTCATTATCAAAGATGGTGGTAAGATTAAGGTTCACTTGGCTACAGACTACAAAGCACCTGTTACACTTCACTGGGCCTTATCTAGAACAACACCTGGAGAATGGTTGGTAAGTGTAGAATGTTAACTCTAAAACTGACATGAGAGTTGAATGTTTAAATTGATGTATCTGTTGCGTGTATATCTCATTGGGTTTGTATTTACATGGTACGTAATGTCAATCTTAGGCACCGCCTGCAAGTTCTCTGCCCCCTGGGTCTGTTATTATGGATAAGGCTGCAGAAACACCTTTTAAAGCTGGTTCTTCATCTGATCCTTTTTCTGAGGTTTCTACAATAACAATCTGAAGTTTTATTTTAATCTCTTAGGTCTTGAAGATCTGAGTTTACAAATTCTGATATTATTAATACAATTTTCAGGTCCAGTCCTTAGATATAGAGGTCAGTGATGACACATTTAGAGGATTAACTTTTGTCATTCTATCAGACGGAAAGTGGTTAAAGAACAGTGGATCAGATTTTTGTATTGAATTTGGTGGGAAGAAGCAGATACAAAAGGTTACACTTCATGAAATTGTATCAGTGGCTCCCCTAACTCGACATATATTGATTGACAAGATTTTTTTTTTCGATTGAAGGATGTTGGTGATGGCAAAGGTACAGCTAAGTTCTTGCTGGATAAGATAGCAGATGTGGAAAGTGAGGCACAAAAGTCCTTTATGCATAGGTAAGTAATCCGTAAAAAAGTTTTACTGCTTTTTTAAATTGATGCTATTTGTCATTGTCATTAAGTACTAGAAATAAAGTTTTAATACAAGATCTTAAGAAAACATGGTTTGCTATTGCTTTTGTCTGGAGGCAAGTGGCTTGAAGACTGGCCTAGGGTCTTCAACCGATAACTGTAGTCTTATAGGAAAATTGAACATCCTGGGCCACCAATGCCAAATTCTATTTCTCCATGTTGCGTGTGTTGTATATATCAGAGGTTTAGTTGAACCGCCTTCAATTATTATACACCAGGTACCGAGTTTGTCTAGACTTACTATGACAACAACACAGGTGAAAAAGTTAGAGTGGCAATTAACCAGCTCTTATACCACGTTGACTAGAGGGGTTTTGAAGATTTAGATTTAGGAAAAGTGTGAAATGCTCGAGTGATTATCACTCAGCAGATTGGATATATTTACGCACATCCAAATTTATTTTTGAATGACTAAATGTTTAGTGTCATGTTGTGGATAGGGATAGAACCTTCAACCCTCCTTATCACTCAAATCCCTAAGTAACTCTCCCACCCCAGCTACCAAGCCAACCTTATATCCCCTTAAACACTTCAAAACAAGTTGCTTTCTATTTCTAAAATACATGATATTTCTACATTAATAACTATAGTCGTGGACCAAGGGTCAACTTTAAAACAGTGGTCTAATAGGAAAATATTACTTATAGTAAAATTTATCATACACTACACTGATAATGGTTCTAAATGTTGGATGTTAAAGCCAACAAGGAAGTAGACCCAGTGCTGTTGAGATGAGAGCGTTATGATGGATGTGTGGTTACACATGATTAAATGGGATTAGAAATACAATTATTAGGTGAAATACTGTGGTAGCTCCCATTGTAAAAAAGATGGTAGAGTCTCGTAGAAGCATGGGTAAGGATGGTTGAAAAACTGGATTATAATGCAGTAGTTATAAATTGAGGTTGACCAAGAAAAAATATAAGCCCAACTACTATGAATGAAGCAGAGGTAAATGATTTATTATTGAACTTGTTCTATGTATGAGTTCACCAATATTGGTATCTTGTATTCCTTGACTGCATGCTGTGAGTTCACCAATATATTCTCTTGGATCTGAAGTAGCCCGTAATGTACTCACCAAAATACTTAATAGAATCTGGGTGAGTCACTTATACATCTGTTTTTGCAGATTTAATATTGCAGCAGATTTGATGGATCAAGCCAAAAATGCTGGTCAATTGGGTCTTGCAGGTATTTTGGTGTGGATGAGATTTATGGCCACGAGACAGCTCATATGGAACAAAAATTACAACGTGAAGCCACGGTGAACTTCCTATAGATGTTTATTATCACTTGGTTTATGCACTTCATATATTAATTGTTGTGAATTCGGACTCAAATCTCACACCAATAAAACTATGATCTGTGGAGCAAAGGATAGTAGTAACCAATGTCAAAGTGACCACAAGCAACAACAACAATAACAAACCTAGATTTAATCTAGGAATCAAGTGAAAAACACAAAACCACAAGCAAAAGATAAAGAGAGAAGAGAAACAAACACACCAAGAAATGTTTACCCATTTCGGTCCAACTTGACCTACTCTAGGGGAGAGATTGATCTCTCCAGACCACTATCAATGAGTTCTTACAAAGAGATACAAAAGGGTTACAAGAAATTAGCTTCAACAAGCTCACAAAGAACAAACCCTAATTCCTACCCTTTTCCCAATCTCACAAATGAACAAGACACTCAATGATTTTCACTCACCCAAGGTGTTAACAATGTTTCCTAACTCAAGAGAACCTCTCAAAAGAACCCTAATCAAAGACCCTCAACCCTAAAATTTCCTCCTTTGATTTCCCAAGTTTCTCTCTCTTGAAGCTCCCACCCAAAATTGAACAAAGAATGCTTAAATAGTACCCTGTAACTGTCAAAATCGTGTCACGATCGTAACGTACGACCCAAGGTACAACAACCTTATCCCAAAATTGTGTCACAATTTGGCTTCCAGGAACAACCCAACATTCTGCCTCAAAAATCGTGCCACGATTTTAAAATCGTGTCACGATTGTTCACAATATCAGAAACTCAATTTTGAGTCATACACCACATATTTTTTTTTAGTTCCGGAAAATGCTCCCTCCGGTCTCTATTATAAGAGAAAATCCACTTTTTAGGTACATCATTTATGGAATGAACCTAAAAAGTGGATTTTCTCTTATAATAGAGACCAGAGAGAGTATAAATTATGAATCGCAATATCTTTCTTTCTGCTTCAGATTTGGTCAGTTTATAGCCTTTCTTTTGTGAACAGGCTAATTCATTTCTTATATTATATCTATTTGTCTACGCGTAATCTCTTCTGATCATAATCATCGGTTATTGATTGGAACAGTGAGATAAGTAAAGCCCAGGATAGGCTTACAGAGTTGCTCCAGAATATTTACGCAAGTTATCCAGAGTACAGGGAAGTTGTGAGGATGATCCTTTCTACTGTTGGTCGTGGAGGTGAAGGTGATGTAGGACAGCGTATTCGAGATGAAATCCTAGTCATCCAGGTAGATATGATTTTTATTTGCTTTTCCTTAGTTTCTGCATATTTCTCTCCTCTCTACATTGATCTTAAATTACAAGGAAAATTTCTGTTTGGTTGTAGAGCAAAAATGGTTGCAAGGGTGGCATGATGGAGGAATGGCACCAGAAGTTACACAATAATACTAGTCCTGATGATGTTGTAATCTGTCAGGTAATATGCTGTTGTTGATCTCTTTGTAATACTTATATGGTTTCGTTGTCATTACCACCTTTGATATTTTGGTAAAAATCTCCCCAGGCACTAATTGATTATATAAGTAGCGACTTTGATATTGGTGTTTATTGGAAAACATTGAACGACAATGGAATAACAAAAGAACGTCTTCTGAGCTATGACCGTGCCATCCGTAATGAACCCAATTTTAGGAGAGATCAGAAGGAAGGTCTTTTGCGAGATCTGAGACACTACATGAGGACATTGAAGGTTGGATTCATCTGTGGCTTAAATTGAGTTCTATTTTGCTTTCTTATTCTTATTTTCCAGCTAGTGATTTCACATTTATTGAAAATGTTGTTGACTTCTATTCAACATTTTTCTCTTTTTTGTAATGGTTCTTATTGTTCTGCTAAATTGGATGCATATACATTGGAATACAATCACGATAGATATGTTGCACTGTATCCCTGATACCATAAGATAATAAACAAATTATAGCTAAATTTGTACTGGATAAAGTTTGTTGTTGCTACTGATAAGCTGCAAGGGGGAAGGGCAAGGTTCATTTGAATTACTATCTTGCATTCTATAGACACCCACTACCGCAACAAAAACTTTTAATAGCTGTTTATTCTTTCATTCCCCCTTTTGGTGGTTTTCCAAGTAAACTTATTAATCCTTGGTTTACTACCAGCACCCTTAACATATTTGGCCAACTTTTCAATTATGTTTTTATTATATAATATGCAGGCGGTTCATTCAGGTGCAGATCTTGAATCTGCTATTACCAACTGCTTAGGCTACAAATCTGAGGTAACATGATTGTAAAGACTTCTGTTTCGTAGGACAGTATTTCTTATATTCTTAGAGATCATGCTATGCATTTATACTCTTCTATTCCTCAGGGTCAGGGCTTCATGGTTGGGGTGCAGATAAACCCAGTGCCTGGTTTGCCATCTGGTTTTTCTGTAATGTCAACATACTTTTTTTTGATTTTTTTTGGTGATACTGTTGTACCTCCTGAACTATAACAATTATTTGTCTGATCTATCTCAAGCAGGAATTGGTCCAGTTTGTCATGGAACATGTTGAAGAAAAGAATGTTGAACCTCTGATTGAGGTATATGCTACTTTAATACTGTAGTAAATATTTCGAATATATTTCAAAGTAGTAAATAAGAATACACACACAAAAATGTTTAAAGAGACGATTCTATTAATGGGATGGTTACAATTATTACTAATATACGTTATTTACAACACCCCCCTCAAGCTGCTAAATGGATATCTATCATTCCCATCTTGCAAGTTAGTTGGTCGAAATGGTCTGTTGGTAATCTCTTTGTTAATACATCTTCCAGCAGATGCCCAGAAGGAACGTTGATTGTAGTTATCAATCTATTATCTAGATTTTCTATAATGAAATGTCGGTCTATCTCAATATGTTTTGTCTTGTGTCATTGCTGAACATGATTATGAGTAATATTGATGGTCAATTTATTGTCGCAAAACAACTTAATAGGGCCTTCACACTGTATTTCCAAATCTTCTAGCATAATTTTCATCCATAATAGCTCTCACAAATTCCTTGTGCCATTTCTCTAAATTCTGCCTCAACGCTTGATCGAACTACTACACTTTGCTTCTTACTCCTCCAAGCAACAAAGTTCCTACATAGGATGGTACAATAGTCTGAAGTTGATATTCATATTCATCATTCATTGAACCTGCATAATCATCATTAGTATACGCCTACATAGCTAGGCTTCATGCTTTTAAACAAGAGTCCTCTCCCTATATGGATTTTGAGAAATTGTAGATCGCAATCTGCAACTTGCAAATGTCTCACCCTTGAATCATGCATGAATTGACTCACCACACTAACTGCATAAGCCAAATCCGAGGATGAATGCTGAAAGTAGTAGAGACCATGTGATTCATAATCTTCATAGGCTCCACTCTTTAAAACAAGAGTCCTCTCCCTGGATTAACTTTGAGACTGTACATCTACAACGTGACCCTAGTGGTTCGATAACAACTAGCCGAACAAATTTTAAGATAGAGAATCATAATATCCTAGAACTTGGGCTTATTGCCTTACTCAAAACTACAAAATCAACTTGTTAGGCGAGGGATGTCCACCACTTATAACCATTATTTAGACTATGGCTCTGTTTTGTAAAAATAGCGGTAGGTGATAGCTTATAGCTTATGGCTGATGGCCAATGACTTATAGCTGATAGCTGATAGCTGATGACTGATGATTGATAAGCTAATAAAAGTGTTTGGTAAAATTAGGGGTTCAACTAGCTGATCAATGTAAAATGACATAAAAAGTTATTCTTAATTCATAATAATACTTTTATCAACTTCTTCAAAAGAAAAATTGATAATAATTTTATCAATAAATATTAAAGATATTTGGAAATTTAATTTTTTAATTTAATATATATTTTAGATATTATTAAGTTAATTTTTCGGTAAAGTTTTATTTTAAATTTATTTCATTTCAGTTTTTATACTTATTAAAAAAATTGAAGTATGAAAGTTAATTTAAAAAAAAAAAAAAGTTGTCTAGATTTATTCAAAAAAAAAGTTGTCTAGTTATACCTAGAATAATTGAACATTCTTTGCTAAGTCATGGCATAAAAACTTATACTTTTCATACTTTAATTGAACATTCGTTCCTAAGTTATGCCATAATAACGCAAACAACTAGATACAAATTCAATTCATATATGCAGGGTAAACATGAGTTTTATTTAAAATAATAAGTATAAATTTTTTTTTAAAAACAAAAATGTTACAAGAACACCAAAAAAAAAAGTCGTGTATGTGGAACAGAAAATCGTATGCCACTTCCACACAGTAGCCAGTAGGTACGGAACCATCATATGTACTTGGGAATTGAAGAGAAGCATTAAAAACATAACAAATTTGTTTTAAATTATAAAGGGTAAAAATGATAAGGGTAAAAATGGAATAAAAATGATAAGCTATAAGCTCAAACGCTACTTGAAATAGCCTCTGGAAAATATGCTAGAAGCTAGTAAAATAAGCTATAATCTCGTGATGGAATGTCGGTTACCAAATAGAACTTTTTTAGTCATACAAGCTTATAAGCTATAAACTCGTTTTTTGGCCTTACCAAACAGAGCCTATATCACTATCCATTGTGGGACTCAACATAGTATCAAACCATAATCTGAATTCTAAGACTTTACATTTTTTATCTCGTTCCCCCCTTTATCTTAAACTTTTCAAACAACACAAATAAAAAAATATGTTGAAATATGGAAAACCTCCTCTTAAGGGATAATTTGATATACTCAACGATATTTCTCATTCTGATAAAATAGAATTGAGATTTTCTCCAGATAAATCGTAACAGTTTGCATATATCCCCTACACTTCCGCTATTGATATGTATGCATGATTGTTTTTAATAGGGTTTGCTAGAGGCTCGTCAGAATCTACGGCCATTACTCCTCAATAAGTCCCAAGGTCGCCTGAAAGATCTTTTATTTTTGGATATTGCCCTTGATTCTGCAGTTAGAACAGCAGTGGAAAGGGGATACGAGGAATTAAACAATGCTGGACCGGAGGTGATTCCCTGTTTTGGGGGTGTAATAGTTCTTAAATGTTGATGTATATGTATTTTATTTTTAAAATCAGTATTTTATAGAACTTAAATATGCAAAGATATGACACCTGATATGCTGATGTGTGGACTATGCAGAAAATAATGTACTTTATTTGTTTGGTTCTTGAAAACCTTGCACTTTCATCAGACGACAATGAAGATCTTATCTACTGTTTGAAGGTATAGTGATATGTTCATTTTTATTTCATACTCAAGTGGTCATATCATTATTTCAAGACCCTCAGGCTGGTCTCTCATCTGAAAAAAGATTCACTACACTAGCAAAGAGTTGGGTGGTGCATTTCTTTAATACTGTTTTGCTTTAAATGCAAGCTGAACTTCATTGACGGTGGTAAAGTAGGATTCCAGTTATTACCATAAAAATTTAAATCCATAATGAGGTTGATTCTGGACAGAGCCATGACCCTTTCCATCTTCGTATTTTCGGCTGTTCATTATGCTCAAATATTTTTATTTTTTTATTTTTTTATCTTGGTCAGTTACACAGTTTATGATTATTTAAAATAATATCAAATGATGTGAGAGTTTTTTTAAATGGTTGTTCCATATTAATTTAAAATTGATTTGTGCAAAATTAAACACCTCAAAACTGATTTTGAAGGGATCATGATAATACTAGAAGAGAAATGGAAGCAATGTCTAAGTTATTGTAGATGTGCACGGTCTATCTGTCTAGCTAAATGAAAACCATAATTTAATATTTGTTATTTTTTTCTTTTTAAAGGGATGGAATCTTGCCTTAAGCATGTGTAAAGGTAAAGAGACTCATTGGGCATTGTATGCAAAGTCAGTTCTTGACAGAACACGCCTTGCACTGACAAACAAGGCAGAGTCATACCAGAAAATTCTTCAGCCATCAGCAGAATATCTTGGATCATTACTTGGCGTGGAAAATTGGGCTGTATGTATCTTATAATTTTATTTAATTTTTCTGTCTTTGTGCTCTTGTTTCTCTCCTGAATATCTCCTCTTGCAGGTGGAAATATTTACTGAAGAAATTATCCGTGCTGGATCTGCTGCTTCTTTGTCTACTCTTGTAAATCGACTAGATCCAGTACTCCGAAAGACTGCTAATCTTGGAAGGTGGGATTGATCATGCTTGTTCAACTTGAGTCAATGATTTTGTCTTCAGTATAATATATCACACTTAAACTGTCATGTCAATCATTATTTGGTTGCTTTGATATTGATGGCTTGCTGACACAATTCTAGTTTCCTGGAACAGTTGGCAGGTTATTAGCCCAGTTGAAACCGTTGGATATGTTGAGGTTGTGGATGAGTTGCTAGCTGTACAAAATAAAACATATGAGCGACCTACAATTTTGATAGCCAAGAGCGTGAGAGGAGAGGAGGAAATTCCTGACGGTACAGTTGCTGTCCTGACACCTGATATGCCAGATGTTCTTTCTCATGTATCTGTACGGGCAAGAAATAGCAAGGTATCGTCCTTCCGATAACAGGTTCTTTTGGCTTATATTTAAAGATGCTACTGTTGATGATGGACCTATGTATTTCATGTTTGATCAGTGGGGTATAGTCAAATAAGGCCCTGTCACTGTCACTCCTCAAATATAATGACATATTGACATTGTAGTATATTGTCGTCAAACTGTAAATTAATGCACTTTGTCAAAAATTTATAACTTTTCAAAGAAATTATTTAAAATTATGTTACAAACAATATTGCTTCAATTTAGGCCGATTTGCAGTTTGATTATCATTAAATTCAACACTCTTACGGTGAACTTCTGTGGATTGATATGATGTTCAAATTCAAACTTGACCAATTTACAATGTTGTCACTTGTAATACTTGACAAACTTGCACCATTCGCTAACCTTTTATTGACTGTGATTTTCATTAATCTAAAAAACAATTTATAAAATAATTATCATATTCATATTGCATGGTGATTTTTTAAAAATTGGATATAATAAGCATGCAACTAATTACAATATAGGTCATATTTTATTAAGTTCATAAAGAAAAAATGTATGCCTGATGATACATCTTTAGAGTTCAAAGCAAATTTTTATTAATGTAAAATTATATGAGCATGGTAAATAGTAAGATAATTATTTCTTAGTGTGGAAATATGCCACATAAATTCTGATTATTAGCATTATTTATTTCCTAGAATAAGAGGGATTTGGGAATTATATTACCTTGACTCCTGAGTAGTTTATTTCCATTTTTATTCTCCATGTTTATGAGGAGTTATTGTATTTATTTTTCTGTTTCCTAGACTGAGGGTGGCTGTGTGCCTCCTCCCTCTATTTAAACCTTGTAACTCTTTTATTCCATACATATGAGAATACAGAATATATATTCTCTGAATTTCTACATGGTATCAGAGCAAACCGGTCCTTACCATGACCAAATACGGTATGGCTACAGAAAAAGAAACCTCCACACTCAAAGAGGATGACAATCGATCCTCTTCACAACAAGTCAGCACCAATCACGGTGTAACCTTGGAGGCCACCACCCATCTCCCCATTACAGGACACAAACTGAATGGGAACAACTACCTCCAATGGTCACAATCAGTTTTAATGTTCATCAGTGGCAAAGGAAAGGATGAATATCTTACCGGTGAAAAAGTTGCACCAAAATTAGAAGATTCAACCTATAAAAATTGGAAGATCGAGAACAACATGGTTATGTCATGGCTCATAAATTCCATGACAAATGAAATAGGTGAAAATTTCTTGCTGTATAGCACGGCAAACGAAATTTGGAGTGATGCAAAGGAGTTCTATTCAAGTAAAGAAAACACATCAGCCATCTTTGAGATCGAGACAAATCTACAAGATTTGCGACAAGGAGAATTATCAGTCACGCAGTTCTATAGCAGTCTCACCCGTCAATGGCAGCAACTTGATATGTTTGAAGAACACAACTGGTCCTGCCCTGCTGATTCCAAGAAATATAAGGAGATTGTTGAAAAGAAAAGAATTTTCAAGTTCTTGATGGGGCTCAACAAAAACCTAGATGAAGTGAGAGGTAGGATACTTGGAACCAAGCCCTTACCAAGTATCAGAGAAGTATTCTCTGAAGTTCGTAGGGAAGAAAGCAGGAAGAAAGTGATGATGGGAGAGTCGTCTACCATAGCTTCCATGGAAAATCAGTCAGCACTGGCTGCCCGAGGAGTTCACCATCATTCCAATGACAACCGGTTGAAGAAGAAAAAACCATGGTGTGATCATTGCCAAAGGACTGGACACACCAATGAAACATGCTGGAAGCTACATGGAAAACCCGCTGATTGGAAGCCTTCAAAACCCACATGGGACAAGGGAAGTCGAGGCAATCATGTCTCAACCGAAGAAGGAAATCAGAGTGCTGCTCCCCAATCCACTCCATTTAATCAAGAGCAAATTGAAGCCCTCCAAAAGATGTTCTCACAAATGTCCTCCCAACATGGTACCAAAGTTGCATCATTAGCACATAAAGGTAATTTCTTAACTGCTTTTATTGCTAAAACTGGAAGTCAGAAGCAGTGGATAGTTGATTCGGGTGCTTCAGATCACATGACGGGGGATATATCACTATTCCATCATTACAATCCATGTTATGATGGACTATCTGTTAAAATTGCGGATGGTTCACTGTCTAAAGTAGCTGGTACAGGTTTAGTCACTCTATCAAATGATATAGAGTTAAAATCTGTCTTACATGTTCCAAACTTAGATTGCAATTTGCTATCTGTGAGTAAGCTTTCTCATGATCTTAATTGTGTTGCTAAATTTGTCTCAAATCTGTGTGAATTTCAGACCTTGGATTCGGGGAGGACGATTGGCAGTGCTAAGATTTGCTCAGGACTCTACCTTCTTCAAACAGATCATCCTCCTACAAGACAAACTCACAATGCAACTTGTGTTGAGTCAAACAACCAGTCAAATAAGGATAGTGTCATTATGTTATGGCACTATCGTCTAGGTCACCCAAGTTTCATGTATCTTCAGAAATTGTTTCCTTCGTTATTCAAAAATAAAGATCCTAAGTTTTTTCAATGTGAAGTTTGTCAATTTTCTAAACATGTTCGTCATTCTTACTCTATGTTGCCTTATAAAGCCTCTCATCCCTTTTCAATGATTCATAGTGATGTGTGGGGACCATCTAGAATAAAAAATGTCACTGGATCTAGATGGTTTGTGTTGTTTGTGGATGATCATTCTAGAATAACTTGGCTGTTTCTAATGAAAGAAAAGTCTGAACTTGGTCAAATTTTTCGAAAATTTAATACCATGATTCAAACTCAGTTCCAAACAAAAATTCAAGTTCTAAAAACTGATAATGCAAGAGAATATTTTGAAAAATCTCTTGGAGAATATTTGGACAGTCATGGGATTATTCATCAAAGCTCTTGTGTTGACACCCCACAACAAAATGGGGTGGCAGAGAGAAAAAATAGACATATCCTAGAAGTTGCTAGGTCTCTTATGTTCACCACACATGTTCCTAAATTCTTTTGGGGTGAAGCTGTCTCAACAGCCACCTACTTAATAAATAGAATGCCTTCCCGTGTACTAAAATTCCAAACTCCATACCAAGTTATTTCTAGTTGTTTTCCTCATACTCGTGTCTTATCCACTCTTCCAGCCAAAGTATTTGGTTGTTCTGTGTTTGTCCATCAGCAAGCCAGTAAACTTGACCCAAGGGCTCTCAAGTGCATATTTGTAGGGTATTCCCCTAACCAAAAAGGATACAAATGTTATTCACCAATTACCAAAAAATTCTATAATTCAATGGACGTTGCATTCTTTGAAAATCAACCATTTTATACCAAAATTGGTATTCAAGGGGAGAGTTTTACACAAGAATACCAACTTTGGGATATTGAAGTCTTGGAGTCAACCCATGGTGAAAATTCCGATGTGTCGCCTCAAGTAAACCAAACTAACCCAATCGTGTCATATGATCCTAGTTCTAAAATACCTCTACCCGTGTCACGCCAACCCAATATTCAACCCTCTATTTTGCCCATGTCTGACCAATCTGAACTGCCTAACTCTCAATCCACTATTCTGCCAGTATCAGAACAACAACCTCCCAGTCAGCCCTCTACTTCAACACAACCTGCTGAAATACGTGAGTTTCGTGTCTTCACTAGGAGGAATAAAAAACAGGAAGGTAAAGGACTGCAGCAAATCCAAGACTGTTCTGATTCCAACTCGAATTTCGAGATTGAAAACACACAAGATAATGAGATTTGTGAGCCTATTCCGACTGTTGAATTCGACGATAGACCGATTTCCTTGAGAAAAGACAAGCGTTCTTGCACCTCTCATCCTATTTGCAAATTTATCTCTTATGATAAATTATCTCCTCATCACTTGGCTTTTGTCAGCAATCTTGATAAAATCCAGATTCCAAATTCAGTCCATGAAGCTCTTACCATCCCAGAATGGAAGAAAGCTATATTGGAAGAGATTCATGCACTTGAAAAGAATGAGACTTGGGAGTTATCTGATTTGCCATCAGGAAAGCATCCGGTGGGATGCAAATGGATTTTTACTATTAAACAAAACTCAGACGGCAGCATCAACAGATTTAAGGCACGGCTGGTTGCAAAGGGGTTTACTCAATCCTATGGGATTGACTATCAAGAGACGTTTGCACCTGTGGCAAAACTCAACACAGTTCGGATTTTACTTTCACTTGCCTCAAATCTTGATTGGCCTCTCTATCAGATGGATGTGAAGAACGCCTTCTTAAATGGCGATCTTGAAGAGGAAGTTTACATGGAAATTCCCCCCGGGTTTGAGACCTCTACCAATGCAAACAAAGTCTGCAAACTCAAAAAATCTTTGTATGGGTTAAAACAGTCACCTAGAGCTTGGTTTGATAGATTCACAAAGGTGGTAAAGAAGTTTGGATATATTCAATGTCAAACAGATCATACAATGTTTATCAAGCAGTCATCGACAGGGAAGAAGGCTATTCTTATAGTGTATGTTGATGATATTGTTCTAACAGGGGATCATGATGAAGAAATTAAGAGACTAAAGAGCCTCCTAGCCAAAGAATTTGAGATCAAAGACTTGGGAAATCTCAAATATTTCCTTGGGATGGAGGTAGCTCGGTCGAAGAAAGGTATTTCGGTTTCCCAACGAAAATACGTCCTAGATCTCCTAAAGGAGACAGGAATGATTGGATGTAAACCATCTGAGACCCCTATGGATGCAACTGTGAAGCTAGGAACTCTTGACAATGGGACACTAGTTGATAAAGGAAGATATCAACGGTTGGTTGGAAAACTCATTTATTTGTCTCACACTAGACCAGATATTAGTTTTGCAGTGAGTACAGTGAGCCAGTTCATGAACAGTCCCACAGAAGAACATATGGATGCTGTATACAGGATTCTCAGGTATTTGAAAATGACACCAGGTCAAGGATTGTTTTTCCAGAAAACCACAAATAGGGAAATTGAAATATTCACTGATGCTGATTGGGCAGGTTCTGTGACTGACAGACGCTCAACATCAGGTTATTGCACTTTTGTTTGGGGAAACTTAGTCACTTGGAGGAGTAAAAAGCAACATGTTGTGTCCCGTAGTTCAGCAGAAGCCGAATTTAGAGCTCTGTCTCAAGGTATTTGTGAGGGAATATGGTTAAAAAGGGTGCTTCATGAAATTGGAGTCCTCAATTCTGTTCCTATAAAGGTGTTGTGTGATAATCAGTCTACCATCAGCATTGCTAAGAATCCAGTTCATCACGACAGGACAAAACATGTTGAGATTGATCGTCATTTTATTAAAGAAAATATTGAAAATGGGACTATATCACTTCAATATACACCTACAAGTCAACAGACTGCAGACATTCTCACCAAAGCAGTGCCAAGGAAAACGTTTGACAATCTTACATCCAAGCTAGGATTGTTCAACATCTACAACCTAGCTTGAGGGGGAGTGTGGAAATATGCCACATAAATTCTGATTATTAGCATTATTTATTTCCTAGAATAAGAGGGATTTGGGAATTATATTACCTTGACTCCTGAGTAGTTTATTTCCATTTTTATTCTCCATGTTTATGAGGAGTTATTGTATTTATTTTTCTGTTTCCTAGACTGAGGGTGGCTGTGTGCCTCCTCCCTCTATTTAAACCTTGTAACTCTTTTATTCCATACATATGAGAATACAGAATATATATTCTCTGAATTTCTACACTTAGCATGATAAATGATAAGATATGGTCAGGACTCTCTGGCATTGTCTGATTCATGTTGCTCTGCCCATCGAGTGGAAAAAGGCCTAGTTTTTGTATGATAATTGATAAGATATTATTTATTTCTAATTAGATTTTCTTATGCGTTGATTGGAAGTACTAAGGTTTTAAGTTTTTCAGGTGTGTTTTGCGACATGTTTTGATCCCAATATCTTTGCTGACCTCCAAGCAAATAAAGGAAAGCTCTTGCGGTTAAAGCCTACATCTGCTGAGGTTGTTTATAGGTAACATTTATACTTTAGCTTCGAGTCTTAAAGCTGCTGTTTTATTAGTTTACACTTTAGGTACCCATATCCTTTTCCGTGATGATTGAATGCCTTTTTGCTAAAAGGTTCAATTTACACCCTGGTGAACAACCTAAGTTGCAGTTTAATTACCATCTTAACACTATTTTGTTGGGGTTCTTACAGTGAGGTCAAGGAAGGTGAGAATATTGATGACAAATCAACCGACCTGAAAGAAGTTGGTTCTATTCCATCTTTATCTTTGGTCAAAAAACAGTTCAGTGGTAGATATGCTATCTCTTCTGAAGAATTCACTGGTGAAATGGTTAGATTTTAAAAATGCGTACTTAAATTTAAGTATTTATAGTTGTTTTTACTTATGTCTGTCTATCTAGCCATTATTTGGCCAAACACCTGTTATGTTATGATACTGTCGCTGGTCTAGTTCTGTGTTCCTTCAGTATAACTTGTGTTTTCCCAGGTTGGAGCAAAATCCCGTAATATCTCGTACTTAAAAGGAAAGGTGCCTTCTTGGGTTGGAATTCCTACCTCGGTTGCCATACCATTTGGAGTTTTTGAACATGTTCTCTCTGATAAGTCAAATCAGGTTCTACTTATTATCCCTTATTTTCTACACGATATTATGCTGCATAAATGAGCCTTGCAGCTCGTATTCTGTGGTTAATACTTGTGAGGATTTACCATGCATATCCACTTGTTAGATAGTTCTTTTGTTTAGGGAAGATATTATTTCAGTAATACATAGTCACACTGACATTGGCTTCTGATTCTGGCCGTTGAGTTGCTAACCTATTGTATTTGAACCTGGGAAATTATAAATTTTATAAAATACATCCATTGGAGCATAATTTAAATATAAACTTTAAGGTAATAATTCAATAATCATAAATTTTGTGATAAGTGAACTTTTTGTATTATGTCTCGAGTAACCCTATTGTAAAATGGGCTTCCCCTGGCTTCTCAAAGTTGCTGTATGAGTGTCTGTTGGAAATCCCGCCCCGAGCATGAGGGGGTGTGTTGGTAATCCCACCTTAATTGCGATCTGCCCCTAGTTGCCTTATGTTGGCTTGTCTTTGAGGGGGTGGATTTAGTCCCACATCGGTTAGATAGGAAGCTTGATCAGAGTTTATAAAGAGGAGGCACTCCTCACCTTAAAAGCCGGTTTTGTAAGGATGAGTTAGGCCCCAAATTTCAACATGGTATCAGAGCCTATCCAAGATCTACTGTTGTCGGGATTCCGCATTGCCACGCTTTATGCCCATTAGGCCTGAGCGTGAGGGGGTGTGTTGGAAATCCCGCCTCGAGCATGAGGGGGTGTGTTGGTAATCCCACCTTAATTGCGATCTGCCCCTAGTTGCCTTATGTTGGCTTGTCTTTGAGGGGGTGGATTTAGTCCCACATCGGTTAGATAGGAAGCTTGATCAGAGTTTATAAAGAGGAGGCACTCCTCACCTTAAAAGCCGGTTTTGTAAGGATGAGTTAGGCCCCAAATTTCAACAGTGTCATAGTCAGGGAGTATTAGAATAAGGTTCTTGCCAAGAACCTACTTCTGGCAAAGGAGAACATTAAAGCCTGTTAGTCCTTAGGATTCAATCTCAAAGATTACTCAGATGCACCGATGACATCTAGTTCTTTGTTTTTCATTTACTTTATACAAGTCTCTCCTGTAGTTTAACAATCTCGAACGGCATATTAATCAACAGGCTGTGGCTGAGAAGATCAATGTTTTAAAAAAGAAGTTAACTGAAGGAGACTTCAGCGCCCTCAAGGAGATTCGTGAAACAGTTTTACAGTTGAATGCACCTCCCAAGTTGGTATGTTCTTTTTAATCTTAAGCTTAACATTGTCATGATATTACATTCTTAGTTCTATCTTTGATTATTATAGTTGCATATGAAAATGAAGAAAATTATTTTATTTTCCTTGGAAGTAGGAAGACAGTCTGTACATTAAGCCTGTAGATTAAGAAAATTATTTTACTTTCCTTGAAAGTAGAAAAATATTTAGGGAATTAGCAAAACATCTGTACATTAAGCCGTACCTAGAAAGTAGGAAGACAGTCTCCTCCTTCATGGTAACAAACAAAGAAATACGGAGATATAAACACTGGAAATAGCATCCACTCCTAGGTGTACATAGAGAAAGATGTTTGAAGAAATTCAGGAACTGATCGGCAACAAAAATTACAAAAGGTCTTACTCTAAATGAATTTATTGAAAATTTGATTTGTATAGATAATCTCGGCAAATGAGACGAGAGAAATGGAGGTAAGGAAATATATAAAGGAGAGGTGTAGAGGGAGAGAAGAAGGAAAGAAATAAAGGGGCAAATTCCCCTTCCCTCCAATTATGACTCAAAATAGTTGTGGAATGAGTTGACGACTACTTTGGTTATTTATTTATCAAAATAGTTCTGGAATGAGCTAACAACTACTTCGGTTATTTATATAAATTTCATAACTGCCTTTATATTTCTTACTCCTTACAATCCCAAGTTACCAATGCCACATCAAGCTTCTTCACTTTCAAGTTGTGCGAATTTGAGTTCTAAGCTTATTTATGTCAACATCAAGCCATATACGTTGGGTTTTTGGCTTCTTCTATCCCCCATTTCCCATAAAGGCATACTGTAAATTACTTTTATTTTCCCCCTCCCTTCCCCTGCACTCCTTAAAACGCCCTCTGGGCCTCCTCTGCCCTTCTTTGAACCAATAGTCTGTAAAGGTTTTACTGTAATCAGCTTACTTTATGCATTTCATGTATTTCAATCTGTTCAAGATATTGGTCCATATTTATAGCACAGAAGAGATATAGTAAAGGAAAGAAATCAAATAAGAACAAAGCTACATATCAGCCTAAAACCTAATTAAAAAAACAACTTAAATAAGGTTAAAGAATCTTTCTCTAGTCACTGCACTTTAATGGAGTTCCCATTTCAAGCATGTAGTCAATATTTACTTGTAAATTGGTGTATTATGGTCATACAGATGAAACCAATGAATTGATTATTTCAGATAGAGGAGTTGAAAACTATGATGAAGGGTTCTGGGATGCCTTGGCCGGGGGATGAAGGTGAAAAACGCTGGGGACAGGCATGGACGGCTATAAAAAAGGTGAGACTTCTCTCCATATACTCTATTTGATGCCTTTGTCATTAAAAGTATATATCATGCTCCAAAATGAAAAAAAGTTTATTTTCTTGTATATTTGGGCCACATTCCACTACTCTTACATTTTCAACACAGGTCAACATAGATTTAAAAAAACTTAATGAGGTGTTATTGGAGGCTTATCTTTACATGTTATCGTTCATATTAAATACTTTGTACAAATAATGTGTTATGGAAATCACATGTTCTTCAGACTTTATTGCCCTGAAGTAATGTTTTAATATCTTTTCTGGATTGATTTTTTAGTTGCGAATTTATTGACTCTTTCATAACGATCAATAATGTATTGACTCTTAATATGACACATAGAATGACCCTTAATATGACACATAGAATGGGTTAAAGTAAATAGACTGAAGTTTGTAGCAATGGTTTTCTTTTCGCCATGCAGTTTTATGTAAAATCCAGTCTCCACTGATTTTTCTCATTCCTCGTTGATGTTCTTTAAGTTTTCCTCAACTGTTACACTGGGGCATCTTATTTCAAATTTTAGTGAAATCATATTTTATTGCTCATTGATCAACGTCATTGATTTGCTTGACTCAAAAAAAGGTCTGGGGATCAAAGTGGAATGAAAGAGCGTACTTCAGCACAAGAAAAGTGAAGCTGGACCACGATTATCTTTCCATGTCGGTCCTTGTACAAGAAGTGATTAATGCTGACTATGCTTTTGTCATCCACACAACTAACCCGACCTCTGGAGACTCTTCAGAAATATATACTGAGGTATGGTTAATAATTTCATGATTCTTTGCCTATGCTTCCACACATTTGCAGAAACATATTCACCAGTTGAAGAGATTATGGCAATAAGCAGACATTTTGTGCGACTCTCTTATGATATAGGTTGTAAAGGGACTGGGTGAAACACTGGTTGGAGCTTATCCTGGCCGTGCTTTGAGTTTTATCTGCAAAAAACATGATTTGAACTCTCCTCAGGTGATTTTGTTATAGAATTTTTTTCGGTGTTGTTTATGCTTGGTGCTTGTTATCATTCTTGTAATGATTATTTTGGAAGTTATAGGGTTAGTCTTGGACAAGAGGGGCAAAAACAATATCGAGAATAATAACATTATGTTGACAGTAATGGGCATGACATTATGGATGTTACTTGTCCGTATCTATCTTATAGATAGTTTCTCAATCCCTATCAAATAAGGAACACAATTCATGAAAATAAAGAAATACATAAATAATAATGATGCGGTGAGATAGTTTTAGACACAGTAACAATTATGGCTAGTTTTGTAACACCATAGTGAACATATGAAATTACCTTTACCTGTACTGCATCTATTTCATAATTTGCCATTATTTTGCTAATGGTTCTGGGCTTCTTTAGGTCTTGGGTTATCCTAGCAAACCTATTGGGCTATTTATAAGACGGTCAATAATTTTTCGATCTGATTCCAATGGTGAAGATCTCGAAGGTTACGCTGGTGCTGGTCTATATGACAGGTAAACTTCAATATCTATTCTTCGATGAGCATCTTTTGTAGAACAAATGGAATTTGATGAACTAATCCAACCGCATGTTTAATTTATATTAATGAAGTGGCTTCCAGTATCTCTTTTTACGTCAATAATAAAATATGAAGATGTGGTAAAAATTATGTCAAAGATGACTCATTAGTCATTCTCATTCCAATTAAATTGAACATGAATGTGTCCAGCAGAACTTACCCTTAGCTTAACAGTGTTGGCCAGCACAATGCCCATACCATATTGATGGTCTCCTTATAAAGGGTAGGGACAAATCCTTCTGACGTGGCTTGGATGAGGTCCCTCTGTTACCTTGGTATTGTGTTGTATAGGGGACAAGCCCTCTTGGTCAGATTGCTTTTGTTGACCTTTTGTTGGGCTTAGTATGACACAGGCCCTTATGAACATGTCTGAAGAGTTGCCCCCAACTTAGTGCCGGGCTAGTACTGGGAGATGAAAGCCATGGTGCTGAGATGCAGGCTTCAGTAACAAGATGAATTTGACGCTTTGTGTAACAAGGTTTCACAGATTCACTTAACGTTCAATGATCTGGATTGACAGTGTTACAAGGTTTTGCAGAAGCACTTGAAGGTCAACCATGAGGATGGGTTGCAAACTTTCTTTCCCAGAAACATATGTTTTCCCATTTCCTGGGAAGATAATCTTCCTCACTAAAACCGTTGGATTCACCCTAATGTTCCGTTGAATACCCTCCAACAAGTACTCCATGTCCCGTGATCTTTGTTCTATGTAAGGATCCTGATCATGGATATTGGTTTATCTGGAGGTTGGAGTCAGAACTTCCCCTTCTTCAGCTAGTTTTTTAAGATATTTTAAGAATGGAAATACGACACCATTATGAGAGATCAGCCAAGATAATTTAAAATATTTTAAAAAACTATAATGGTATTATAAGATATCACTACATATTAGTAAGAAAGAAAGATATTGCTATATACATTTGGTTTATACTTACAATTATATAAATGTACTCTATTCATGAAATAATCGTTTTGCAATTCTATATCATGCTATCTGGGACAGTTAACCAAGTTTCTTTCTGAACAGTGTCCCAATGGATGAAGAAGAGAAAGTGGTGCTAGATTACTCATCAGATAAACTGATGACTGATGGCAGTTTTCGCCAGTCAATCTTGTCAAGCATTGCCAGTGCAGGAAATGCAATCGAAGAGTTGTACGGCACTCCTCAGGACATTGAAGGTGTCGTCAAGGATGGAAAAATCTATGTTGTCCAGACCAGACCACAAGTGTAGGTCTCTAGTCTCATAACAGCTAAGCCACACATCTCAACTAAGTTCATCACCATATTGCACGGTAACTTCAAATCAAACGTGAGTAGCTTCTTGCAAAATCGAGAGCTTTGGTTTGTACCTTTAATGTAACTGATATATAAGAAAATACCGAATAATTTATGTGTAACTATAGAATAATGTAAATATGGAAACATGCAAATGTTTCTATATTTTTTCCCTCTTACTATATGTGAAAAAGGAGTGAAAAAAAGAGTGAAATTTTCTGAATGTGCTTGAATTGCATAGCACTCAACAACATGCTTGCTTAATTTATATACATGGCATCTACAGTGATAGTAAATGAAAGATGCAATTTACAAGGGAACATTTAAGCTAGCACTACTTTCTATTTAAACTATTGGGGAAGTGGAGCATTAAATAGGTCTAGGAAAGTGAAACAATAATTAGTTTTTTGTTTCCAACACTCCCCCTCAAGCTGGTCAATAGGTATTCTCCATTCCCAGCTTGGATACTATTCCTTCAAATGTTTGGCTGCACAATCCTTTAGTGAGAATGTCCGCAAGTTAACCTTGTGAAGTTACGTACGGAGTACAAATCAAACCATAGTCAAGCTTTTCTTTGATAAAATGCCTATCCACCTCAATGTGTTTTGTTCGATCATGTTGAACGGGATTATGAGCTATGCTGATTGCTGGCTTATTATCACAGTAGGGCTTCATAGGTCCATCCCATTTTATCTTCAAATCTTCTAAAATAATTTTGAGCCAAAGTAGTTCACAAATACCTTGTGCCATAGCTCGAAACTCAGCTTCAGCACTAGAACGAGCCACCACATTCTGCTTTTTACTCCTTCAAGTTACTAAATTTCCTCCAACAAAGGTACAATATCCAGTAGTGGACCTCCTGTCAGTAATTGACCCCGCATAGTCCGCATCAGTATAAGCCTCAATTACTGCATTTCCATTCCTTTTATATAAAATTCCTCTTCCTGGAGTTCCCTTGAGGTACTACAAAATTCTATAAGCTGCCTGTAAATGAACTTCTCTTGGGCTATGCATAAATTGACTGACCAAACTGACAGCGAATGCAATGTCTGGTCTTGTGTGAGAAAGATAGATCAATTTTCCAACCAATCGTTGATACATCTCTTTATCCACTGCTGCACATTCATCTGCATTTCCCAATTTCACACTCGAATCTATTGGAGTGCTTATAGGTTTACAAGCTAACTTTCCTGTCTCCTTGAGCAAATCAGTGATATATTTTTGTTGAGATATGAAAATACCTTTCTTGGAGTGAGCCACTTCAATACCCAAAAGATATTTTAGTCTCCCAAGAATTTTAATCTCAAACTCCTTTGCTAGATATTGACTCAACATATGTTGCTCGTTCCAATCATTTCCAGTCAAAATAATATCATCAACATATACCAACAACACTGTCACTCCCCCTGAACTTGAGTGTTTAAAGAATAAGGTGTGGTTTCCTTGAGTTTGCTTGTATCCTAAGGTTGACATAACCTTAGCGAACCTTCCAAACCATGCTCGGGGTGATTGTTTCAACCCATATAATGCCTTTTTCAACCTGCATACAGAATTGGCAGCAATATTTTTACAATATCCTAGCGGTACCTCCATATAGATTTCCTCCTCAAGTTCCCCATGCAGGAAAGCATTCTTCACATCAAATTGCTGCAATTCTCAACCATAATTGGCAGCAAGGGATAAAATTAACCGAACTGTATTCATTTTCGCAACAGGGGCAAAAGTCTCTAAATAATCAATTCCGTAGGTTTGTGTGAAACCTTTGGCTACCAGCCTTGCTTTGTACCTCTCAATCGACCCATCCGCTTTATACTTTACAGTGTACACCCACTTACAACCTACTGGTTTTTTTCCTTCCGGTAAAGTAACTAGCTCCCATGTTTTATTTTTCTCCAACGCCTCCAACTTTATATCCATGGCCTGTTTCCACCTTTTATCAGACAATGCCTCAAAAACATTATTAGGAATGAAGGTAGTGTTTAGGTTTGCCAGGAAAGTTTTGTGGGTTGGTGAGAATTTTTGAAATGAGAGATAGTTTGAGAGAGGGTATAGTGGTTGTTTGGTACACTTTATGGTTCCTTTTCTTATGGCAATTGGGAGGTCATGGTCACCTTCAACTATTTGGATTTCTGTTTCATTTTGAGAGGGTGGGAACCTATCCTGTAATGCTGAAAAATCAGAATCAGTTACCTGATTTGAAAGAGTTGGATCAGACTCTTGAACATGTGTCGATTCAGAAGTGACCTTTGACTTTCTCTTGAACACCAAATTTTTTCCAAATCTTACATCATCATCAAGTTTTGGTACCGATTCAAATTCAGGTTCAGGTGCTAAAGATTGAATAGATGGTTGGGTTGACTTGGTCTCACGTACATTTAACTCAAGGATAGGAAGAGCAAGAGTTTCATGAGTTATTTCCTTATCTTCTCTTAAATTCTCCCCCTGAAGATAAGGTTGTTTGAAATAAGCTTCCTCTTCATGAAAGGTAACATCTCTAGACACAAAGAGTTTTTTGGACGGAGGATGGTAACATTTGTATCCTTTTTGAGTGGAGGAATAGCCAACAAAAACACATTTTAGAGCTCTAGGGTCAAGTTTTCCCCTATCATGACTATGAACATGGACAAATGAGACACATCCAAAGACTCGTGGTGGAAGATTAATAGTAGTGGACAAGTTAGGATAAAATGAAGATAGAACATCCATAGGACTCTTAGACCCTAAGACTCTAGAGGGTAACCGATTAATAAGATATGTTGTTGTAAGAACAACTTCTCCCCAAAAATATTTTGGAACATTCTTTTGGAACATCAATGCCCGAGTTTGGTCTAAGAGATGCCCATTTTTCCTCTCTGCAATCCCATTTTGTTGTGGTGTTTGGACACAAGAAGACTCGTGGATTATTCCCTCTTTTTGGCAAAATGGAGTAATGACTTGATTGAAATACTCTCTGCCATTATCTGACCTAAGTCTCTTTATGCTCACACCAAATTGATTTTTGATCATCAAAAGGAAATTTGGGAAAACAGTGCTTACTTCAGATTTGTGTTTTAGTAAAAAAATCCATGTAACTCGAGTACAATCATCAATAAAAGTTACGAACCATCGAGCCCCAGACACATTTGGAATAGTAGATGGACCCCAAACATCAGTATGAATGAGATAAAAAGGAGATCTACTTCTTGTATCACTTAAAGGAAAAGACACACGCTTATGTTTTGCAATTTCACATACTTCACAGTGAAAACTGTCAACATTAAACCCAGAAAATAAAGATGGACACATATCTTTGATGACTCCAAACGAAGGGTGTCCTAACCAACAATGAAAAAGCATAATTTTTTCTTTACGAGAGAGCATAGACTCTGACACGAATGAGTGAGATAGATGGCTTTTTGTTGTGGTGGACAAATGTGGAGAAAATTTTGGTTCCTCAAGATAATAAAGGCCATTTCTTTCTCTGGCATATCCAATGGTCCTCCCTGAATCCTTGTCCTGAAATTCACAACAATCACTTCGAAAAATCACAGCACAACACAAATCCTTTGAGAGTTTTTGTATCGAGATAAGGTTGGTGGACAACTTTGGGACGTGAAGCACATTTCTTAAGGTTATGGAGGGATTTATTTGAATATCTCCAATGTCAGCCACAGTTACAAGTGTACCGTCAGCAATGGTTATTTTCTTATTGTTGGGGCTAGGGGAATAAGTGGAGAAGTAATTCGAACAAGGTGTCATGTGGTCTGTAGCACCGGAGTCTAAAATCCAAAAGAGGCTAGAAGGGGTTTTTGAGACATTAATTGCGGAAGCAGAGTCCCCTAGATTAGGAGCTCTGATACCATGTTGAAATTTGGGGCCTAACTCATCCTTACAAAACCGGTTTGTAAGGTGAGGATTGCATCCTCTTTATAAACTCTTATCAAGAGTCTTATCTATCCGATGTGGGACTTGGGTTTTTCCCAATACACCCCCCTCACGCCCAGCACTCTCTGGGCTTGGTGCGTGAATAGGTAGATGACCCTTGAATTCGACAAGCTCTGATACCATGTAAAAAAGGAGTGAAAAAAAGAGTGAAATTTTCTGAATGTGCTTGAATTGCATAGTACTCAACAACATGCTTGCTTAATTTATATACATGGCATCTACAGTGATACTAAATGAAAGATGCAATTTACAAGGGAGCATTTAAGCTAGCACTACTTTCTATTTAAACTATTGGGGAAGTGGAGCATTAAATAGGTCTAGGAAAGTGAAACAATAATTAGTTTTTTGTTTCCAACACTATATGTAAAATCTGAATTCTATTCTTCTCGGTGATGTTGTATTTTTACTTGAGGTCTACTGTCAATGGTTAGACAATAAAATACACACAAATTTATTATTTTAGTATTTGTATTTGGAGTACCTTTTCTAATTGCATTTTTAAAATCATTAGTCTACTGATTTCTTAAAATTCAAATAGGTTAGGAATAATTGTTAAGATATTGTTATTGATTGTAATTAGATTTGTTAATATCCTCTTTCCTTATCACTAATTAAACCTTTTTATTTGTAAGTGAGAAATATCCAGATTTATGTTGATCTCTGTTAGTTTCACTAGCATCACCATTTTTAAGTTGAAACGCATGTGAATCCAACATTTACTGAAGTGAAGTTTCACAAAAAGTAAAATCAGTTTTCATGTTCTCAATTCTAAATTCAATCACAAAAAGTAAAATCAGTTTTCATGTTCTCAATTCTAAATTCAAACAAATAGAGCTCTACACAAAGTTTACCCTTTCGAGTAGGTAGGAGCATTATTTTACATTGAACTGACAATGAAAAATTGAAACAACACACACTTTAAGAACAATGTCACTGAAACAATCAATAAACTGTTCAGCAATCAGTTCTGAATCCTGACACTTTTATCCAAACTTCATTTACCCGCTCAGTATTACGAAATGAAGCATTGTATTGAGCTATGGTATATGAGCTTGTATCTTGTTGTATTATTGTTGAAGTTTCATCCAAGTGTTTATTTAGGCTATTAACAAGAGCTTCAATTTCTTTGTTAATGTTATCATCCTTTGCATATCCACTGAACTTCCTAACTGCTATGCATTGAGTTTTCCATTTCTCAAGTTGCAACTTCAGCTCAGCATTTGGCTGTGGAGGTTTCCCTTGAAAGTGAGGTGATACATACACTCTTACACTATAGCCAACCTCAGAAGATATTGATGAAGGGATTCTTGTTAAGATTGGAGCAGTAATTGCAAGTTTGGAGGAATTTAAATTTGCACCATGGATATACTGATACAACCTGCAGGAGCATAATAAGAGTTTGATGATTATATATGTGTGTGTGTGTAATTTTTACCATGTAGATATTTATGAAAATATTTTAAAAGTAGTATAATATAATGACATGACACTGAAGTGTGATTGGACACACACACACACACATGTATATATATATATATATAACACTGTCAATCAAGGATTAGAAGCAGAGAAAAAGAGACATGCTATAATTTTAAGCATAAACTCTGTTTAAAATAATATATGAAAAATGATATAAGCTAGCGGAAAAAATACAATAAAAATACAATAAAGATGTTTCTTCTCATGTGATTCTTCTTGGTGCAGCTGTGGCACCTCACCAGAACACACGCACTCACTTAAAGATGTTTTTATTTTTAATGTTACCTTCTGTTTTTTATGCATAAAATAAAATACAATAAAAATCTAACAATATAATGTAGTGACTTGACCCATCCCGAATAAAGCCTCACACGAACTTGTACTAGATTACTAAAAGAAGTTTATATGCAAGTTAATTAATGTGTATTTTTGGTTTCATTTTTTAAGATGTCAAAATTGATTTGAGGTTTAGAATTGATTTTAACATGTTTGAGTATTTTGTCGTAGAAATGATTTTGTCTCTAATTAATTCTATATTGAAGTGAAGATTTGTAACTTTTATCCTAAACATGATTTTTACATTCAAATTTATACTTTTACATACATGTATTCAAACATAAATAACTTTACATTCAACTTCTTTTTTTTAATACGCCACATATGTTGTCACTTGTCACAAAATAACTTAAAAAAAATATGATAAGAGGCCATGTAATTGTCGTGCTAAGGTGTTTATGAAATGAGAAGTATCTGATAACATTTGATTTGGTCTTATGCTCATATCAACACTAAGGAAAAATATATAGTGATAAAATTAAACCTGTGGAATCCAGTTTTGGTGGACTGCTCAAAGGAATTAGTTCCAGAAGGAGCAGAGATCCATGAGGATTCATTGTAGAGTCTGATCTGAAAATCTGATTCTGATTGTATCACTATATACTTTGGTGATTCAATAGCATGCACTGAATTGCCAAATAAGTAACAATTTATTATGAACAAATAATAAAGAAAGCACATAGGTGTTGTTTCCATCTTCACCTTAATTGCCTTAATGCTTTCTTGATTATGAAGATCCTGCTCAATTTTTGTTTAACTGAACATATGATTTGCATTCAGCACAGAACCCTTTATGTAGAAAAATGTAGACAATAGTTAGTGGGGTTTCTGGTTTCTAGGGAATGCTTTTTTCCTTTTCCATTTCTTCAATAATAAAAGTATAACACATGGAAAAAAGTATTGATAAAATAAACAAGACATCACAACAATTTCCTTTAAATTAAGGAGAATTTTCGTCTAAACAAAGAAGATTTTTGAAGGTGTATTGGAGTTTTACATTGCCAAAGTTCTTGGATTGTTGGATAAATACTCGAAAGAAAATTCCCGATGTTCATGAGGTGACTGACTAGAAATAATTACCACATTTACTAATATGATGAAAATAATTATTACTGCATCACCAACAATTGCTGATGCAGAACATATAGCTATAGTGGTTGCCATTGCAAATGCAACTTGTGTTTACCGTGGAAGAAATAAGAATGAATGCTAAAGATTCAAGTTTCATTTCAAGAAATTTTTGAAACACACATTTTTGCTGCACTGCACATAAATTACATTGAAATAAGCCCAAGAATAAAACTGCAAGAACCTACTACTACAAGTAGCAAAAATAGTACCTGTAAAATTTATTAAGTACCACACATGTGAATCGAAGGGGCGAAATATTCAACTATGGATATCAATCTTCAATACTTATTTTTCTTTTTAAGAAAACAAATATTGAATCCCATTTATGTAACCTCCAAAAAGAGTCATTATAGTACATTAAAATCTTATCATAGTCTATTAAACATGACTATGCAATGTTGCATGCATAAAACTCATAAAAACAGGCTCTTATCTTTGTAAACATAATTAGCATTGAAGTAACTTTTACTAATGAATAGAAAATTTTGAATGTTTAAGGAGAAAACCTCAAGCTAATACATGAAGTTTTGAGCTTTGCTACTATGAACTTTTAACTACATGGACAGTTATTATGAAACAATTAATACTCAGGTTCGGGAATTTTACCAAAATTATCGCGCAGGTGAGGAGCTGTACATGTCTCTATTTCTATGGATTCTAATCCCCTCCCAAACAAACCTACTCCTCTCAACTCACCCGAAAAAACACTTCCAGAATTTATAGAACAAATCCTCGATTATATGTGCTATGTAACGCTACGAGCTCCCAATTCTTGTGCGAATATATTGAATGAATTTGATTCTAATCTAAGTTGAATTCTTTAACTGAAAACCGATAAATACAAATATATTGAACGGATTCAATTTTAACCTAATCTAAACATCAGATTATAGTCAGTAGTTATGACAAGAAAAATAGATTCAAGAAATAGAACATATGTGATAAACCTCAAATTATGACTGAGAAATAGTAGATCTCAAATTCTAATAATGACTGATGAACAAGAACTGTTAGAGAATGAACTAACATAAAAACTGAAACAAATAAATCATAAGAGGAACTTATTTTTAACAAATTGACTCCAAGCTTTCAACATAATGCTTGGCAAGAAACCAAGATATGTCGTTGGTAATACCAGTATTTTCTACTTTATTATCTCTCCGATTATAGCGAATTAATTGTCCTTTACCAAATTTTCCTTGACGGATAACCAATATCAGTGTATCACCATTCTCAATAACATGCAATGGTAACAAATTACTATGCCCATCACAATCATAGATGTTACCTTCACATTGATAACTAAATTGAAACAATTTAGTCCAAGAATCTTCAACTCCAAATTCCCTCATCTGCCATATAACAAATTCATCTCCCTTAGTAAAATGTGTAAAACAAAGACAATTCATCAATATAGAAACAATTGGCATGGCATGTGATACTTCATCAGAACTCTGAGGGAGGTGCAGCAGCGTGTATGTCTCCATCCCCAAATCAAGTGAAATGATAAAAAATTGATCAAAATTAAGACCACGATATTTCCAAGGAATATAACCGGAATGAACTTTATTGCAAAGGGCAAGCCAATTAATACTATTACTCAAATAGACACCGCCAAGGTTATAATAAGGATCTATAGGAAAACTTTGAATATTTTTCCAAACATTATCGCCAGAAGTGAAAACTCTCACCTCTTTGGGACAGAAAGCCACTACCTTATATCTGTCGCTTAAATTATCATAGCCAAACGAAAACTGGAAACGAGGATTTGATCCCTTGAGTGCATTGAGAAAAGAGCCAAGTTTTTTAGACAATGACGTCGTAGATGGGTTCCAGAAACGGAGAGAGAACTCATGGTAATCATCGTTGATGTGGAGCTCTTGGAGCAAGCAAATCAATCCATTGCATGAACCAATGACACAGTGGGTGTTACTAAGATCCACCAATGGGTAGTTGGCAACAGTGATAGACTGATTCTCAAGTAAACGACATACAGTCACCTGATTATTGCGCAGGCATGTGTGAAATATAAATTTAGGTCTCAAAATATATGGGGGGAGAATTGCGAAGTATGGGTTTTGTGAAGATTTAAGGAGGTGCTTTTTGACAAAGAAGGGATTGGAGATGAGAGAGTACCAGTACTTGCTAACACACTTGAACCGCCATAGCGATTTCACAGTAAGCAAGGATAGGACTTCGGTGATGAGTTCTTCTGGGAGGGTTAATGACAACTGAGTGTTGGGTTCACTCATCGGAGCTGTGCATCGTTTTGATAAAGGCGCGTCGGAATCACCCATCGGAGCTGAGTGACGTTAACTATGATGAAGGGTTTGCAGCCGTGGAGTTTGATCTTCCCTGGTAGCGTGGCTTTATTTGCTCTTTTCTTAGGTTCTATTTTAAATTAACTAAGCCGTGACAAGCAAGGGTGATTTGTTAGGGTTAGGGTTCGACTATTTTTTTTGTTATGTCTCTCTATCTATGTGCATTAGCTATTGTAATTTGTATTTATTTTTTTTCCTTGAGTTAAGCTTTTAATATTTTTTGGGCCCTGATAGTTTGAGGTTTGACTGAATAAGTAAAATCTAAAAATTGTAGCAAATAAAGGTTAAATTGATACAAAAAAATATATAATAAGAAACTAAAAGTTAATTTGAAGTTGTCTTTATATATTTGTATAAATATTTTTTTAGGGGGTTGTATACATATTTTTATTCATACTAGCGAAAAGACGGGCACTCGTGTGTTCGTCTTTCCGCTCTTTTTATTGCGTTAATGTTTCAAAATTATGAACGGTATTTTTTTCTATGAAATTTTGATTTTGATTAAAAGTTATAATATAAATGATTTTTACTTTCAAATTATAACAAATCAAACTAATCATGATTATATATTTCAATGACACCAACAATATAACAAAAAAAATATAATCTAAATTCTAATTTTTTAATGACACCAATAACAGTCTTTATTATAGAAAAATTTGTTTAAAGATATAATTGGAATAATGAAAAAGTAAGTATATATATACTCATCTAGTTTCTTACACTTTTTAAAGGATAAAAGAAAAAAAAGTGGATATATATATATATATATACTCTCATATCATGTTTGTTACACTTTTATTTTAATATTTAAATTTACTCTTATTTATTTGTTATATGTGTTATTTGTATTGAAAATTGAGGGTAATTTTGGGAAGAGAAAATGTCAGCCCAAAAGAGTCAAAACATGCTACTTTCTTTATATATAGTATAGATGATTAAATTTAATTAAATAATTAGGTAAAATAAAATAGAACCCTTAAAAAAATAGAAATTTATAGAGATAAAAAAATCATATAAATTATTTAAAAAGCAATCACATCTATCTATCTACTATATACTTGAAAACGTAAATGGCTAGCAAAATGACAAGAACACCCCTCCCCCTCTATTTTTTTTGCCATGTGTCAAAAATTTTTGTAAAAAAACTCTTAAAAAATTTCATTCATTATAAAAGTTGTCATTTGTCAACTTTGTCTTTTTTTTCACTAAAAATATGTCGTCTTCTTTTTTGTATGTCACTTTATTGTTTTTATTAAAGAATATCATCAAAAGATATAATTCATATAAGGGATAATTATAGTTGCTCCTTCAATCATTTAGTTTTAGATTTTGATGATGATTTTATTTGGACGATGTTTATGTTATAGCTTAATTGTGAAGGCACCCTAGTCATAAGTTTACAAACATTAGTAGTGTGTTTAGGAGTTTCTTTGGAGTCAAGTGTTTCTCAAATTATGCTTTTGTGAGTGTTTGATTCGATTCAGAGTGTTACCAAACATTTTTGAATCGTATCATTCCTTGTCTCGGGTTCCATTGGTCTTTTGATGATATTTATTACGATTCAGAACTTTTCTTGAAATTTTTGAATCGATATTTTCCTCTGTATATGATTTTGGCGTAGTTGATATGTCTCAGTGTTCTTTGAATTATATCAAACTTGGGTTTCGTGATACGATTCAAACTCTTGCCTTTGCATATTTGAATTGATTCAAACTCCATATGGAAATTGCCCGATATGATTCATTGTTCTTGTGATTCTTATCAATCTTTATGTTATCTAGATTCTCTCATTTTACACTATTTGAATTGTATCATGTTTTTTATGATTCGATTCAAGCTCGCTGTTTTGTGACTAAAATCATCTCTTTTCACTCACAACTATATATACTCCTACTCACATGCTCTTCTATTTATTGAATCAATTTACAAATAGACTCTGAAATCTTCAAACCCTTTTTCTCTACATCTTCTTGAGATTAAACTTTTTTTTAAGAACTTTTGTAGCGTGTGAGGCAAAGATTGTTCGGGTGCTATAGGACTTGTAAGATTGATTTCTCTCAAGGGTCTTAGTGGTGGATCAAGGACCTAAAGGAAAAGAAGACTCTTTTCACCTCCAAAGGGAATTGTGGGGTTCTTTCTCATCAATCCAAGGTTCAAAGGGATCGAAGCAGAGGCATAGCAAAGACGAATTCTCGGAGTAGAATTTCAAGGGATTGTATGCAAGCTTGAGATTCGAAGACCTTGTGGCTGTCCAATTTCAAGATGACTTGAAGATTGGATCTAGTGTGATTGCATAACATAGAAGATTAGGAATCGAAGGAATCTTTGTAATCATACACTTTTAAACATTTTCATCATAGTCGAAGCCCGTGATAGAAGCGTTTGTTGGAACAATATGTATGAACAACTCTCTCCAAGGTTTTTATGATAACAAAGTGTTAAAAAGAAAATTGGTATTGCTAATGCTTTGTTCTAAGTTATGCAGAACCATGTTCTTAATGTTGGTTAATCAATAATGGTTATGGAAGAACAAGCTAAGAGCAAGAAGGAAAGCTTAGAAGCTATGTTGCAAAGTTGAGGGAAAACTGAGTCTGAAGACTGAGTCTGAAGGGTGCTTCTGAAGGCAGAGTCTGAAGCCTGCGTCTGAAGGCAGCGTCTGAAGGCTGAGTCTGAGGATCAACGAAAGTCAACGTCTGAAGAAGTGCGTCTTATGAACAGTGCGTCTGATGAACAGTGCTTCTGAAGGTCAACAAAAGTCAACGTCTGAAGGGAGCGTCTGATGAACAGTGCGTCTGATGAACAGTGCTTCTGAAGTCCTGCTTCTGAAGAGAGCTTCTGAACTACTGTTCCTGAAGAAGCTTCTGAAGTCTGACGTGGAAAGTTTCCTTCAGCATTTAATGCCTGCAGTGTCAGAACAACTCCAATGGAACAGTTGTCTCCCTGACTCAAACATTCCCCAGCTTTTAAGGAAAGCAAATTCAAAAATGGCTGCTGCTCTGGTTTTCTGCTGAGTTTAGCTCGCAATTTCAGCCTGGCCTAGTTTTATACTTGCAACGACTCTTTGCTTAATTCCTGCAAATCTTCAACAGCTCTATTTTCCTCTATATAAGGATGAAGAATTGAAGAAGAAATTTGCTAAGACTCTTGAAACAAAACTGACTGAAGTGTGCTCTGTTTTTGCTGTCAAAATTCGAAGTTCACTAAACCTCTTAGAAATTCTTACAAACTTGTAATCTTAGAATTTCTTAAGTGTTGAGTCTTATTCCTGTGTTGTATTAAGTGAACACCTCTGATATTTGATCAAGTGTTCAACCCAAACTTACTTTCTTTGTAATTCAGTTTGGTTCAAGTCTCAGTCTGCGTACTGAGCATCTGAAGTCTCATTACTTAGTGTTCTGAGCAAGTTAGAAGTCTCATTACTTTGTGTTATGAGCAAGGGAGTCTCATTACTTAGTGTTCTGAGCATTAGAAAGTCTCATTACTTTGTGTTCTGAGCAGGGAGTCTCATTACTTTGTGTTCTGAGCATTGAAGTCTCTTCCTTTGTGGTTGAGCAATTGTAATCAGTCTGATTATAGTTAAAATCTCTTGTTAGTAACAAGGGGACTAGACTACTTCCAACTTGTGGAAGGAACTAGTATAAAAACATTGTGTCTCTCTTTCCTTCTCTCTTTTAAGCTTTTATCCGCTGCATTGACAAACTCTGAAAAGGGTTCAGAACTGATCTATATCAGGTTCTGAACTTAACTTAAGCTTTTGAGAAAGAATTTTTAAAATCAGCCCACACATAATTCAACCCCCCCTCTTCTTGTGTGTTTTTCTCACCTTCAGCGTTTTCTATCACGAAGAGAGGACATACCCCCAGCGAGGACGAAAAGGGGGAACACTTATAAATCTTGGTGTTGTTCTCTCATGGGATACATGGTTAACAACTATATGTAGTTCAAATTTATTATCATAGTATAGGATAGTGGGTGTTGGGTAAGTTATGAGAAAATCCTGCAATAGGTAGAGTAGCCATTGTCGTTCATATGTAGTTTGTGCAAGTGCATGAAGGTGAGAAAAACACAAGAAGGGGGGTTGAATTGTGTTGACCTTTTTTGGTTTTCTTTTTCAGAGTGTTACGAACTGATAAAAATCTGATGAGTACAGATTCTGATACAGAGTCTGAGTGCAGCGGAATACAGAACACAAAGATAAAATATAGAGAACGAGAGAGAGAGAGAGAGAGTAGACACAAGTAATTTATACCGGTTCCTCCGACAACATAAGAGTAATTAAGTCCCCTTGCACTTCTAAGGGATTTCACTATAATCTCACTAGATTACAATTGCTCAAGGACTCTTCCAAGAGACTTCTCAATCCTCAAGCACACTTGCATGAGACTTATATGCTCAAGGTCACTACCAAAAGACTTCCACTGCTCAAGAACAACTCCAAGAGACTTCTAATGCTCAAGCAAGCAGGCAAAAGACTTCCAATGCTCAAAGGGAAACCCTAAGAGACTTCTAGTTCTCAATCACAATTGAATGAGACTTGTGGTGCTCAAGGTTTCACCAAGAGACTTGTGATATAAACAAATTTGTTCTTACACCAGATATTCAAATGTTGTTGTAAACTGAACAATCTATGAACAGACACTTTAAGACTTATAGGATTTCTAAGATACACAAGTTGAAACAAAAATCCTAAGTTCTTTTTTCGCTATTTGATTTGGCAGAGTAATGAATTAGTTAAAATAGCAGAGTCTTGTAATCTTTTTCATGGTCTTTAGCTCCTTATATAGGCAGGGATTTGAGAAACATTGGAGAAGAGTGTCAGCGCATTAAGAGTCGTTGAGAAGCTTTTGTTGGATAGTCATTCGCAAATCCTTTGTTGAAACTGGAAGTATCTGTTCTTTCTTATTGCCCTTAAAGTTCTTTGTCTGTTTCTACACGTGGTCAGAAGAATACAAAACTGTGCTCAGATCCTTTGATGTGGACAACCATAGAAGACGACAAATCTGACGTGGAGTTTGGGTCCTTCAGATGCTTTTGAAGTCTGAAAGTCTTCCAAGTCTGAAGGGGTCTTCTGTGTCTAGCCAAGTCTTCTGAGTCTGATGATCTCCATATAGTCTGATTATCTCTTCAGCTTCTGAGAGGTGTCATTTTCTTCTGATCCAACGTGTTGACTTCTGGTTGACCTTTCTTAAGATCTTCTACCATAGTCTTTTGAGCTTCTCTTGTGTTTATGATGCTTTAATACATGTTCAATACTTGATGGATATATTTTATGATCCTGCACACTTGAACAAATATTAGTATATCCAATTGTTCTTCAATACTTTGTTATCATCAAAACCTTACAATTGTTGTTAATCTAATTAATAGGTAGACTTTAGGGTATGAGGTTTGTAAGCTCCCCCTGAGTCTGTAATGGTCCATTAAGGTGAGGTTTGCAAGCTTCCCCTAAGTCCCATCTGATAGTTCCTAAGGTGAGGTTTGTAAGCTCCCCCTAAGTTCTATCCCGGTTAATTAAATTCATTGTTAATTATAATAAAATGCATCAGAGCACGTACAAGTTAACACATCAGTACTTTAAGGTGTATCAGGTTCTTAAACATATCAGAGTTGTTAAGATCTGTTCAGTTTACTCAAGTCTGATAACACTTTTTTAGAGTCTGATGAGTTCTCAATAACACAAGTTAACATAAAGAATAAACTTATCAGAACTTTAGCTTTTGTCAGATTCTTAGAACTACTCAGGACTACTCAAGTTGTTTTAGTCTAGTTACATCTGATAACTTCTTATGATTCTGATAAATTTTCAATTAAGCGCAGATTAACTTAAATTAAATTAAGTTCCTTTAGCTTTTTCAATTAGGCTCAGAACTCAAATACTTTATTCTTCTCCCCCTTTTGTCATAAAAAAAGAAGAAGCAAAAACCAGTAAAATCACGATTAAATAAAGATGCAATCAGATTTAATAAACAACTTTCATTAATCAGGGAAATTACAATAGTGAAAATAGAAAAATAAAGCAAACTAAAAATAACTCAAAATTAAAACAAAATCCTAATGTTTGAACTCAGCATCTGAACATTCTTATATCTTCAATCTCAATCTTATTTAGTCTTCTGCTGGTTCATCTTCAAGGTCTTCTAGAGCCTCTGTAAGATACAACTCTTACTTCAGCTTCATCATCATAGTAGCAACTCCAGAGACCTTGACCACCTTGAATCTGACACTGGGAAAAGACTTATAAATCCTTTACGTCCGAATCCAGTAGTCAGGTATTCAAAGTAGTTTAAGCAACCATCATTAGGCACAAAGGCAGCAATCTTCTTCCCATTTTTGATGAGTTGAACCCTAGCACCTTTGCGAATGGCAGAGTTGGGCTGCTTAGCTTTGCTATCAGTCATATTAGATATAATATGTTGATCTATGCTGATATCAATCCCCATAATAAATGACCTAATCCATGTTTTATGTTCTTCAATAACAATCTCCACAACTTTTGTTCTTGCAAACGTTGCGTGGTTCACTTTATTCAGAGTTTCAGAGATTCTTATCCATCCTTGCTTTGTGAACAGGATCTTCATATCACACTCATCCACAATGGATATCTTGAGCATCTTCAGTTCTTTTCCAAGAGCTTCCATTGTTCTTCCTTTGAGATTGAAGATTCTTTTCCAGATGCTTATGAGTTCGTCATTTTGGAGTTTAGTTTCACTAAGAGTTCTTTGAAAACTAAGAATTTTTTTCAGAAAGCATTTTGAAGTGGAGTGAAGTGAAGAGTTTAGAGAAAAGACAAGGTATAAATAAAGCAGAGAATACTTTTCAACTTTAGGTGTGAAAACATAGGATCAAACAAAAAGCATTAATGAAATTTAGGGGCGCGAGAATGCACTATTCAAAGCGAATACATCATTGCCTAACAGTTAATACCCAACAATCTCATGCCACGTCAGAAACTTACTCATAAGTGTGATACGTAGGTGGATAGGTGTCAATAAAGACGTTTTAAAAGACCTTTCCACTTCCGTGTACTATCATAGCCTAGATTATCCAACTTCTGGGTATCATCAGAGGATGTGGGTACTCAGACTCAACTTCCCATCAGAAGCATCAAATAAGAGGTTCTGACTCGTGTTACATTCGAGTTCCTCTATACTCTGTGTTACCCTTTAGAGGCAAGCATCATTCTGAGATAAAGTGCATGTTCAGATTCTTTTTAATAAAATCAAATCGTTCAACATCTAAGGGTTTTGTGAATATATCAGCCCATTGATGATCAATATTAATGAATTGTATATTTATAACACCTTTTTGAACATAATCTCTTATAAAATGATGCTTTATCTCAATGTGCTTAGCTCTAGTGAAGAATTGGATTCTTAGACTAACAGATGGCAACAATATTATCACAGTAAAATGAGATTTTACTTTCACAAATATGATAGTCTTCTAATTGACGTTTCATCCAGAGTAGTTGTGTGCAGCAACTTGCAGCTGAGAAGTATTCTACTTTTGTTGTGGACAATGCAATAATGCTTTCTCTCTTACTAGCCCAAGATATCAAGTTCTCACAAAGGAATTGGCAACTTCCACTAGTAGATTTTCTCTCAATTCTATCCCCAGCATAGTCAGCATCCCATAACTCAACCAGCTTATAATCCTGAGATTTCTTATAAAGTAATATAAGATTAATTGTTCCCTTCAGATACCTGAAGATTCTCTTAACAGCAGTTAAATGAGATTCTCTAGGATCTGATTGGATTCTAGCACAGAGACAGACACTAAATAAAATATTTGGTCTGGAAGCTATTAGATAAAGCATAGAACCTATCATACCTCTGTATAGCTTCTGATCCACCTTGCTGCTTGATTCTTCTTTGCTCATGTTGCAGTTGGGGTGCATTGGTGTAGCCATCAGTTTGCAATCCTCCAGATTGAACTTCTTCAGAAGCTCCTTTGTGTACTTGGATTGGTGAACATATACTTCATCTTTGCATTGATTAATTTGAATACCAAGAAAGAACTTTAATTCTCCCATCATACTCATCTCAAATTCAGCATGCATAATCTCAGAGAACTCCTTGCAAAAAACAGCATTAGTGGAGCCAAAAGTGATATCATTAACATATATCTGAACTATTAATATATCTTTCTTCAATATCTTTCTAAAGAGAGTTGTATCAATCTGTCCTCTTTTAAAACCTTTTTCTAATAAGAAATTACTTAGTTTATCATACCAAGCTCCGGGAGCCTGTTTCAGACCATAAAGTGATTTCTTAAGTTTGAAAACATAATCTAGGTGTTTTAAATCTTCAAACCCAGGAGGTTGTTTTACATATACTTCTTTAGAAATGATACCATTCAAAAAGACACATTTAACATCCATTTGATATAGAGTGATACCATGATTGACAACGTAAGACAAAAGTAACCTGATTGCTTCTATCCTAGCAACAGGTGCAAAGGTTTCAGTGTAATCTATACCTTCCTGCTTACTGTAGCCTTGTGCTACTAGTCTAGCCTTATTTCTTACCACTTCACCTTGTTCGTTGAACTTGTTTCTGAAGACCCATTTTGTTCCAATGATGTTCTTATGTTGTGTCTTAACAACTAAATCCCATACATCATTTCTTTGAAACTGGTTCAACTCCTCTTGCATGGCTTCAATCCATCCATCATCTGATAGAGCTTCATCCATAGAAGTAGTTTCAATCAGAGAGATTAGTCCGACAAGTGATTCATTTCTGAATGCTGATCTTGTTTTCAAAGGATTGTCCTTGCTTCCAATGATTAACTCTTTCGGATGCGAGGATTTGTATTTGAATGTACTTCTGGTTTGAGCAGCTTCTTATGAACCATCATGAGCTTCTTCAGAGTCGTCATCATCATGGCGATCGTTAGAGGGAACATCAGTTTCTGGAACGTCTGATGTATCAACTGGTTCTGTATCCTATGGAGTTGGTGCTTTTGCTTGTACAGGTTATGGTTCATCTTCTGATACCGGTATCTCTGCAAAACTTTCAACTAGCTCTGACATTTTACTGTCTGACTTCTTACCATCAAATTTGATGTGCATTGATTCTTCCACTATGTCAGCTTCAGAATTATACACTCTGTATGCCTTTGATCTTTCAGAGTATCCTAAGAAGATACCCTTCTGAGCCTTGACATCAAATTTCTTCAGATCGTCTTTGGTATTTAGAATGTAACATGTACATCCAAACTGATGAAAGTAAACAATACTTGGCCTTCTTCCTTTGAATAATTCATATGTTGTTTTGTTCAGAATAGGTCTTATGTAGATTTTGTTCTGTACATAACAGGCTGTGTTTACAACTTCTGCTTAGAAGTACTTAGCCATGTCAGTTTCATGAAGCGTTGTTCTTGCCATTTCCAGTAAAGATCTATTCTTTCTCACTACAACCCTATTATGTTGTGGAGTTCTAGGGGAAGAGAATTCATGGAAGATTCCATGTTTTTCACAAAAATTTTCAAATTATCCTCCATGATCACTTCTAACTTTGAGAATTTTCAAATCTTTCTCAGCTTATACTTGCGTGCAGAAGATGCTAAACACATCATATGCTTCATTCTTAGTTCTAAGGAATTTCACTCAAGTCCACCTGTTATAGTCATCAAATATGTCTAACCCATACTTCTTCCTATTGATTGATGTAGTCCCAACTAGTCTAAATAAATCAATGTGAAGCAATTCAAGAGGTCTAAAGGTGTAGACAATGTCTTTAGGTTTAAAGGAGGTTTTAACAATTTTTCCTTTTTGGCATGCTCCACAAAGAGCTTCTGAATGATATTGTAGCTCTAGTAGTCCCTTGACTAATTTTAGCTTGCTAAGCTTGGAGATTAACCTTCATTTAGCATGTCCTAATCTTTTGTGCCAGAGCCACTTTTCATTATTCACTGACAGAAGGCAAACGACCTTCTGATCAACCACTTTAGAGAAGTTTATTTTGTAAACATTGCATTTCCTCTGATTTACGAACATTGTGGATTGGTCAGAGTCATTGATGACTGTACATGTGCTCTTATCAAATATTACTTTGTAACCACTATCACAGAACTGACTAATACTAAGCAGATTATGTCTTAGTCCATCAACATACCAGACATTGTTAATGGTGATATATAGAAGAGTTACCAATTGTTCTTGTACCAACAATCTTTCCTTGCTGGTTTCCTCTAAAGCCTACAATTCCTCCTTCTTTCATGATCAGAGTCTGGAACATATGCTTTTCTCATGTCATGTGTCGAGAGCAGCCACTGTCTAGGTACCATGACTGGTGCTTTGGCTTTCCCATGAAGCATACCTGAAACATAAACAATATTATTCTCAGGTACCCACATCTCAATGGGTCCTTTGTGGTTAGTTCTGAAGGACTTATCCCTCTCCAGAACCTTGGGCTTTAGGCTATATTGCTTAGAATTATTCAAGACTTTTGATTTAAAAGTTTTTGGCTTTGAATACTTATTGGATTTAGATTTTGAACTCCATTTAGCCTTGAACCCAACAATCCTTGGTTTTGATTTGATCCGAACTTTGGATTCTGAGTTCTGTGATTTTAATTTGTTCAGAGTCTTAGCTTTCTTAGCTTCTGAAACCCTCGGAACAAGAAGGTTTCTTTGTTTTCATAAACGTTTGAATCTTTTTGAAAGATTCTGCTGTGAATCCATTTTCTTCTTGTTCCTACTTATTCTACAGATTCTGGAGGCTATCTTACTTATGTCATCACCTCTAGTGATAGACTCTTCAGAAAAGTTATCACTTTCTGCCAAAGGTCTGTCAATTTTCCTGAGATTTGAAAGTTGACGTTTTTCTAAAATTTCATTTCTTATCGTGAGATTTTCATTTTGGGTTGACATACATCTGTTTTGGTGTTCCAAGAACTTGGATTCCACTGCTAACAAATCAAACAGTTTTTGCAAAGATTTTAAAGCTTTTGAATTGTCCTGACAACGTCTTGCAAGTTCTTTGGTATTTTTAACATAATACATATGAGCTAGATTAAAAGATACTTCATCGTCGTCAGAGTCTGAATAACTTTCTGTATCAGAAGCTGTAATGGCCAACAGACCCAGGTTGGTTTCTTCTTCGCTTTTCTTAGAATATGTTTCTTCATCAAGCTTATCCCATGTTGCCATAAGGCTCTCCTTAAGCTTTCTTTTGTAGCTCTCCATCTTAGAGCTCTCCTTCTTTGACTTTCCCTTCTGTAACTCCGGGCAGTCAACTATGAAGTGACCGATCTTGCTGCCATTGAAGCATCCTCCTTTCTGATCTCCTTTATTGGTCATGAAGCTTGGTCCTTTGGAATCACTGCTTCTACCTGAGAACCTTCTCTTATTGGTCAGGTATTGGAACCTATTGGTTAAATAGGCCATCTCTTCAAGATCTAAGTCATTGTCAGATTCTCAAGCTGGAGTTTCTACTTCTGATTCAGCAGACTGATGAGCTTTGGCAGATTTACTCTTGGAGGTCAGAGCAATTAGCTCCCGTAATGGAGAAATAATGGAGAAGTGATAACCGAAAAATAAGTTGGTTATCACGTTGCAAGTAGCTCTCGTAATGGATAAGTAATTGAGTGATTGCAATGCCTTAAACATCTAATCAGTGCCTATTTTAGGATTTTATAGTTTTAAGTGTTTTTAGTACTTTGGAACTAGTAATGCTTGTTTGTGATGTTTGATGATGTAGGTTAATGAATGGATCTAAATATGTGGGAAGCTGAAGTGTGGATTGAAGATGTATCGCTGAAGATTTGGAGAGCTGCAGCCCCTAATACTCTAGCCGGGTCGTACATAGTACAAGTGCGTGGGTCCAATCTGTCCATTTCTCAATGAGGAAGAATATGAGCTATCCCCAATGATAGGAATCTTAGGAAGAATAAAAGAACATGCCAGTGGGTAGGTAGGATTGGATACAGACGGATGGATAAAGACAACCCATGTAAAATGACCAAAGGGTACAACTTGTAGTGGGTGGCCTTGTACTATAAAAGGACACCCATGTGTTAGTGCCAAGGGTACGAAAATTCATCTTAGAATTGGAGAGGCCAGGTTACGGCTAGGGTTAGCAGCTTTAGAGATCTCATTCCATCTCATCTTCTCCATAGATGAGCATGGTGGCTAGATTCTAGAGGTTTTAGAGTTACATTACTTAGTGATGCTTTGGCTCATCACTCTCCTTCAAGGATTGTAATCTTGTTCTAACTCTATTTAATCTATCAATTTAGTTTTCTATGTTTTCATTTATGTTCATCTTCATTTCCATTTTCATGGTTCAGCTCACCATGAGCTAAAACCCTTCTAGCGGTTTAGATATGGTGAGGTTATGATTTATTTATTTAGTTGCGATATATAAAGTTGTAGCGCCGAGCTTCTAACAAACTGTTTTAACTCAATCTTTAGAAATAAATTGTGATCACTTTTATTTCTAATGTTATAGCTCCCTAATCCCGACAGGGTATGGGAGTGGAAAATGTTTGTTAGATGTGGATTTGTCCTTAAGTACCACACAAGTGAAAGGATTAAGAGAGACTACTTGAATGATTATCTTGAACGTAGAAGAGCGTTGAAGCTATAGGAAGCTATAGCTCTGTGAATCTCAGTTAGCTTAAGGGGTTGATAAACGGCCATAGCGCTGAGAGTCACAGAAGTTCTACCAAGCTATATCTGAGTGCTACGTTCTTGGTAGGACCATAGTCATAGAATTCGCTCCCATTACTAGAGAACCGTGACTTGGTTCGCGCGAACCGGTTCACGGTTCTTTTGCAAACCGGTTCGTCTAAATTCGTGTATAATTCTTAGAAGACAGAGTACCGGTGAAGTGAGAGAACGAACCGTGAATAGATCTGGCAATTTCCCCCTTTCCAGATTTGAATTTAACATCAAGACCTGAGAAAGAGGCAGGTTGTATGAAAGATTCAGGGGGAGAAGAAGAAGGGAGTGTGCGTTGATGAAGATGTTTTTTTTCCTGCAACAGTGTTTTTTCTTTTTCTGAAACAGCTTGCAGACGAAAGGTTAAGAGAGAACAAGAGAGAGACGGTTGATTTTGTAAAGTGAAGTTATGTTATGTTTTGTTTTTTTCTTTTTCTTTTTATTTTCTTGGTAAACAAGAGAATGAGTATAAAAACATTAATTAATTATAGGCTTAATTGGTCTTTTGGTCCCCTAATTAATTTGCAGTTTTCATTTTGGTCCCATAACTCGTAAAATCAATATTTTGGTCCCTCTTCTTTCTCTCCGTTATTCAAAAAAGTCTCTGGCTGTTAACTTTTACCCCAAATGTCTATGGTGGACCAACCTTAAGAGTGGTCCACCATAGATCATATTAATTATTTTAATTTAAACCGTTTGATTTTTTTTTTAAAAGATGACCATTGGATTACGCAGGTCTATTTTATCTTACGATGTACCATCAACACCTAACTCAGTTTTTCCTTTTCTTCATCTTCTTCCCTCAACTTCTTCATCATCTTCATATCATCTTCACCAACATTCATAAAAAAATTCCAGAAAAAAATAAAAAAAAAACCCATAATCACTTAAACACCATCAACAACAACATACATGACAAACATCATCACAATCAATTAAAATCATATGATTCCAGATTTGAAGCCAACAACATAAATTTTTTCCAGCAGCATATGATTAAAATCATTTATGCAGCCCCTTAATCCCTAATTTCGAATCCAACAGAGATCCTAAATCCCAGATTTCGAATCAATTTGGGAAGGGAATTGAGGAAATCATGTGCCATTGAGTGTGTGAGTGTGGATCTGGTTGTGAGTTCACGTGAGAGGAAGAGGGATGGGTTGCAAACTGTAGCGTTCTAGGAAGAGGGATGGGTCGTGGGTGAGAAGAGAGTGGTTTATGGGTTGCGAACTGAAGCCTTTTTTTTCTTTTTCTTCGCTCACTTAGTTATTCTTCTGCTTCACCTCCATTTTTTTTCACTATGCTTTTCCAACAATATGAACTTGTTGGCTTATATACGATTATTTTCTTCTTGGATCTTCTATGTAGCCCATTGATCTGGGCACCTTTGCCATGTTTTTTTTAATTGAATTGGATTACGGGTTTGAGATGATGATGATGATGATGTTGTTGTTGATGGTGTTTGATGTTTCTAGATTTTCTGTTGTTGATGATGTTTGTTGTTGTTGTTGTTGTTGATGATGTTTAAGTGATATGGTTTTTTTTTGTTTTTTTTTTTTTAGATTTTTTTTTTATGAATGTTGGTGAAGATGATACGAAGATGATCAAGAAGTTGATGAAGAAGATGAAGAAAAGGAGAAAATGTTAGGTGTTGGTGGTACATCGTAAGATAAAATAGACATGCGTAATTCAATGGTCTTCTTTTAAAAAAAAGATCAAACAATTTAAATTAAAATAATTAATAAGATCTATGGTGAACCACTCTTAAGATTGATCTATCATATAGACATTTGAGGTTAAAGTTAACAGCCAAAGACTTTTTTGAATAACGGAGAGAAAGAAGAGGGACCAAAATGTTGATTTTACTAGTTATGGGACCAAAATGAAAACTTGAAATTAATTAGGGGACCAAAAGACAAATTAAACCTTAATTTTACTGGTATAGGTAACTGAAACAATGTATAGGTAAGTTGAGTAATTATTAAATTGTTTTGAAAAAAGTATTACCCGTGATGTATTTTATGTAAGACTCAGAGAAAAATACATAAATAAATTTGTCAAAGAAAAAATATATATAAAATCTAGTAATTATGTAAGGCTCAGATTTTGAACGAGTAGATATTACTAATATATTTTTTTACCCGTGATGTATTTTAACTAAATATTTTATTTTATGGTAAAAAAAACTAAATAATTTATTTTATTCACAACGTACCGGATAATATATTAGAACGTACCACAAACCTAAATAACGTACCGACTGTGTATACCTCCCATCGAACCGAATTTTTAATGAGTTGCGCGTACCCGAACCCGTACCAAGTACCGAAGAGAATTATGAACCTGGTGACTATGGTTGAGGTAGAGGTTTTAGTTGCGACATTGCCAATTTCATGTTCTAAGGCTTCAGCATTTCAAAATGTTTGTTTATTTGAGGTCCTTTAAAAAAGTACTACCATGTTGCATTTAATTTGGTTGATATATTTTAGTTTTGTTGCCTAACACTACTAGATCATGTCACGTGTCTGGACAAATATTGTTTTCTTGTTACATAATGGCAGTCCAACTGGCTCAAATTTTGCCTAACTTTGTCACTGGCTTGATGCGTTCCAAACAGAGACACAGAATACTTGTTGCAGATACGTCAAAATCACAAGTTCAGTCTATATGTGTTGTTGGGCATAGTTTGCACTTATGGTTGCTGCAAGTTCAAGGGAGATGAGCTCTTCGTTTGGGTTGGTCAGAGATTCACTGTGGTTGACATTCCGATGTGTGTTATTTGAATTGAACTTGTTTGATTTGCTTAAATAAGGGTGGTAACTACTCAATTTGTATTTACAATGATAAACAATCTATTTGTTTTTTTGAAGAGATATACAATGTATTTGTTATTTTAATTATCAATCAATTTTAGCTTGTTGAAATCTTTGAAATCAAATATCTTAATGTTTTACTGATTTATCTACACTAGTATCCACTATTTAGTTTCATTTATGCAACATAATTAGTTGCAATTGAACCTAAAATTGTTTGCTAGAGATTAGCTGCAAATTAGCTACAAAACAGGTAACATTTCTTAAGTGTTACGAGTAATACTCTGATGTGTTACTGAAATCATTTAGTAACACAGGCTTTACAACATTTATCAAATATTACTAAATCTATATAGTAACAGTTTTTTTTTTTTTATTTACATAATTTTTTAAATGTTACTAAATCTCATATATGTTGTAGTGCTAGTAAGCATAGTAGTAGTCACCAAACCGTATAGTTAGATAATAATAATAATAATAATAAGGAAGGAAATGTGGATACCAACAATGGTTGTATATTTTATTTTATATTCTCTTTAAACGTATACCATCAAAGTTTAAATTATCACCCCAATCAAGCAATGCCAAAATGAATTTTTACCTTCATTTATAATACTTATTCTGTAATATTCCAATTTAGTCTTAGGGACAATTCTCATTTCTGCCGGGTCCACCAAAGTAAAAATGCTGCCCCATCTGTTGATCATTTCCTCCTTCTATCGCATAACAATTTGGCTTATCTAGGTAATACTTGAACCTGCTTTCTGGCATTGGAATCGGTTTGCCATTAGTATCTACAACTTCAACATTCTTAAAATATGCAGCTTTTCTAAAACCCTCATTAGGAAAGTGTCCACTTCCCATTTGTGTGGAAGTAGCTTGTGGGAACTTTGAATTCACTATTTCTCCACCCCAATGAACCTCTTGTGCAACATTCTTCATGTTTGTGAATATGGAGGATGGCCAATACCCAAGATAATTTCCAGTTCCAAATTCAAGCCACCAATTTTCACTAACTGGATGCTTCAAAAAAAAAAAAAAACTCAAAGTAAACCTACAATTCACCCTTTTGTTTTATAACAAGTTTAAGTTACTCAAAGAGAGACATATATGAAGAGCAACATATTTTTTCTAGACAAAAAGATATAAATAAAGGTGCCAGGGTGGTGAGTGAAATAAGCAAAATATTGGAATTTTTGTCAAATACAAAGAAAAGAAAAATGATTTTTATAAAGTGCTAAGAAAGAGATTGTTAGTGCTATTCACTTTGCTCACTTGATTCAATTGATTCACTTTAAAAAAACAGTTATACACTCCGATCTCTATTGTTACTTGTATCACAAGTAATCTCTTAATATTGGCTAAATTAAATTACAACTCTCAGCAAAGATGCAAGAAAGAATGATATATAAAGAGAAAATAAAAATAATGTTAAATGATGTGGTGAGAAAAAACAAGGAACAAAAGAAGGGAAATAAAAATAATTTTGAAAGAGTTACCCTCCAGATCGACAAGGCAATATCTACTTGCCCTCCATTATATGTAGAAGTTGGAGTAATTGTACCTCCAATTACAACATTTTTGTTAGTTTGAACAAAGCCTGGGCATCTTACATTGTAGCACCCTGTATTTTGATATGAATCAGCCTGCAAATATTAATATTATCATTTTCTTTTCAATAATTGTTTTTTGGGTACAACTCATAATTTTCAATAAATGTCTACCTCTTTTACTTCAAATTCAATCAATATACTTACCGTCCAATAAATAAAAAATCTAGTGCGGTTGTCCCCGTATGCCTTTGGGTAGATCTGCATAGAAATTAGTTGAACATAATTAGCTTGATTGGCTAAAATACGAAATTAAGTACCAATATCATTTCGTGGAGATGGAGTTTAGCTTCAATTGGTAGGGATATTGCATAATATATGCAGGGGTCGGGGTTCGAACCTTAAACACTCCACTTCTCCACACTTAAAATGTGTGCGAGCTCCAACTACTAGGCTACTTGATAAAAAAAAAAAGGAAAAGACCAATATCATTTCGTGGAGATGGATCTTAAGTAGAATAAAGATGCCCCATGTTTATTCTACGAATATGGTGTTTTTTTTTTTTTTCCTGGAGGTCTTCTGATTTTGCCATAATTTTTAAAGGAGGTTATAGCAATCTCAATAAAGGGAATAAAGGCAGAGTATAGGACTATAGGGTGGTAAAATTAAAACCGTAAGAGCAACCTATTGCAAACTTTATACTTCCAGTAATGCACAGGAAAATTAGATACACTGATACTGTGATGGCAGAAAATAGTGTATATCTGACTTTGTAATGATACAACATGCGAACCAAATATTATAGAAAGTTACACTTGAGTTAGTCCACACATTTTGTAGACCAGCACCTAAATTAATCACTCACTTCATTTTGTAGCTATTGGTTCCATGGAAGGAAAAATAGGTGAACGAAAAATAATCTCCGATGCAACTTCTAGCTTAGTTCATATGTATTACTTCCCCTGTCCCACTGAGTGAACTTTTTGACAATTTTACACGTTAAGAAAAGTGTATAAATGAAAGAGATATATTAAAAAAAGTGTATATATGAAAGTGATATGAAAAATGTTTTTACTATAGTACCCTATCTTTGTTTTTTTGGTGTTAACCCTCCGGTTCTCAGAGGAAATGGACACTGATAATTTGGAGTTCGGTCGGGAGGTAAATAAAGTCTGATCGGGAGGTCTACTTTTTTTACTATAGTACTCTTATCAAGTATCGATGTATTCAACATTGTCATAAATGTAAAGTGGAAGATATTGAATTGCAAGTGATGCAAGTAGTACTTCATCCGTCTCATTTTAATTGTTATTTTAGACTTGTTCGCGGTTCTTAAGGAAATGATTAGTTGAATTGATTTTAATGGTAAAGTTAGTATCATTTACCAAAACACCTTTATTAATTGTAGTTAGTGGAGTAGTTAAGTGAAGTGAAACTCAATAAATAAGGGTATATTAGTGAGAAAAAAATAATAAATGTTGCATTGATATTCTAAAATGACAATTAATTTGAGATAGAGAAAAAAAATGCTAAAGTTGCACTTAAAATGAGGGATTTGAATTCTCTTCATTGAAAATCCTCTCAAGTTTTCTCACGTGGAATCTCAACCATCAAACATGAGAGAGAGAAAAATAATTAAATTATGAAAAAAAAGTGGTTGGTGTATTTTAAGGGTTGAGATTAAAAATGGAGAAAACTTGAGAGGATTTTCAATGGAGAGAATCCAATCCGTAAAATGAGGCGGAGAGAGTATAAATATTTCTAGTATATAATTTTGCATTAAAAATCGAAAGTGGTCATCCATTTTTGGACAATTTTTTATTTTTTATTTATAAATGGGGCACTCCTTACGAGACAGAGGAGAAAATAAGTTGAATTAATGTTGCAGTTATCGTGAGGAGGAGTTAGGATTTATTGCTCGTAGTTCAAGTACTAAAACATTGGTGTTAAGGGGCTATGAGTTAGCTTTTTGCATCTAGTGTGGATCATTGGAGGACGATTTGGTTGTTGAACCCCTATGGGGTTCTTAAACGTGTTGGCTGTTTCACCGTCATCATGTTAGTATGAAAGTCCAGCAAGGCCTTCGATTCGGTGGTGGTTGTTGGTTTTGGTTTGATTTATATTTGCTTTTGTGTCTTCGCAACCTCTTTTTTTCGATCGTCGAACTCATCGCACACTCTGTTTGAGTTGTGGTTGAGTTGGAGTTGGTTGGTGTTGCTGTGAGTTTGTGGTTATTGGTTAGCGTTCATATAGTTTGTTCCATTCTATGGTGGTTGCTAGTCGCCACTAAAACAATTTGTTTATCCGTTGGTTGGGGTTTCGAAAGGTGGCTCCGGCGTTAGCCAACTAGCATCTTAGTTTCCATATTTGTTTTGGCTAGATTATTGTTGTGGAATGCGAAACCTTGCTTCTGGTACGTCGTGGATTGTCGACCCATCAACTATTTATATAACGAATGGTTGCTGGTTTTGTTGCTTTGATGTCGGAGATCTATAGCGCAACTTCTAGGTTCAGGGTTGTTTTACAAACCTTTTGGGTTGACCCTGTTTGGCCTCATATTGTTTGGCCATAAATGGTTGTTGATGTTTGCTGCTCTCAGATCACTGTAATTGGCTGATGGTGAGTGAATCTGTTTCCATGTTAACGGTTAGGTTCATTTGCAAACATAAAGATCTGGATTCAGCGTCCTATACAACATTTCTTTTGCAATTTGGTTTCGGTTCCGTAAGTGGGTCCGTTGTATTGTCAATTGGTGTGGGATTGATTGTTATGGACTGAGATTTGTGCTCTTTACCTTTTAGGGTTGCTTTGCATTACCCGTATGGGTTTATTTTTTTTGGCATTGGGTCAAGTTTTATGCCCCTCAACTCTTTGTACTAATTAATTTTATTTTATTCTATTTAAGGCGTTGTAGACCCATCTGTACCCCATTTGCCTAAAAATATTATTTGATAACGATGAAGTAATTATTGAGAATAATTAACATACCTGCCAACCAGTTTCAATGGTGTTAACGTCTTTTTGTTCAAATGTACCAGACGTGATCCACAATTGAGCCACACTGAATTCCTCTGGGCTTTCCACTTGGGGGGCCCACACGTTTATGGTAGCCTTTGCTCCATAGAACCCTCCCCCGTCCACTAACGCCACTACATGCTGCGCAACAATAACAAGAACCACTTTTGATACTTCATTTTCAACAATAGTTTAGAGAATAAAAAGTCTCATAATTAAGTACAACTTATAAACAATTTAGATGATAAAAGACTACAAAGCATTTGATATGTTATGGTGCACGTCCGAGTCTGCAAATCTCAAGAAATAAAACAAAACAAAAATAGAAAAATAAAGAAATTGAGAGAGAAAATGGAGTTTATGCAATTGCATACTTGATGTTTATATTTATTTTTAGCGTTTTTTCTTCCAAATCCACTAATAGAGTCAGCTCTTAATAGGTCTTGTTCCGTTATTCTTCTAACCGGAATTGTTCCATCAGGACAAGATTCACCGGATAAACTCCACAATTGAAAGTTGTCACTCAAATTGGTCATTTGATTATTTCCTGTTGCTCTTTTTGGAGGATCCTGTTTATAGAAAATTGCATGAAAAAATTTCAATCATAAAGTTGAAACTTTACATTTTATTTCTTAATTTTCTATAGATAAATTAACAAAAAAAAAATTAATACCATTGGTTTTTGTCCTTTCAATAGAGGGTGATCAAAAGCTAATTGTTTATGAGTCAAAACACAGTCAATGATATCACCATCAGGACTCTGCAAAAATGAACATAAACACAAATTACATAAACATATACACTAACATATAAGTAGGGTTGGGAATAGACCAGACCGGCCTACAGGGGCCTACGGTCTGGCCTGTTTAGGCCTGGCCTATTTATGAAAAAGAGTAGGCTTAGGCTTTTGAAAAAGCATACGAAGCCGGATAGGCCAGCCTATTTATGCATATTATTAAAACTTATTTTTTTATTTATATTAAATAATAATTTATATTAAACATAAAATCAAGAAAAAACTCAAATAATAGACCTCTTAAATAGGCTTTAAGGCCTTATAGTGAAATATGTTTTTAAGGCCTTATAGTGATAGACAAGCCTTATAGTGAAATGGGCTTTAAGGCCAATTTAACATATTAGGAAGTAAATAAAATTGACTATTTAATCACTTTAATTTAAAGTAGGCCTGTAAATACTTTCAGTCCAGACCAAGCTTTTAAATAGGTCAGACCATGCCAAAAAATAGGCCTACAAAAGGCCATGGGTCAGGCTTGTAAAAGTATAGACCTAGTTCCCCTTTTCTTTTGTGTATTATCTTTTTTTGTTTAATGAAGTTTAGGTAATGCACTCTGCATTACTCTTGATTAAAAAAAATTGCAAAATTTTCAAAAATATAGAGACCAATTTTCAAAATTTTCAAAATTATAGTGACTACTGTGAACACTTTGAAATATATAAAGACAAATTTGTAAAATTTGAATATTTTTTGGGGACATTTTGAAAGTCATATTTAGTTAGGTAATGATAGAATTTAAAATTCTTAACCTTTATGTGGTATTTCTATATTAAAATTTTAATGGGAGTTCAATCCTCTTTGTAATAAAAAACAAAAAGATTTTAATAAATACGACATCATTTGAACAAAGAAAAATACCATGAAAATCCCTTCATTTTGAAAATCTTATAAACTTCGTTATGCAAACAACAAGATAATTTATAACGATGAATTGAAATTACCATACTTTAGAAAATTCATGCATCCAACACTAATTATGTTTTAAGATTTATTGTATCATACCTGAATTGTCTTAACAGCAGGTTTGTTTATTTTCTGAAGACGAGTAGCTATTATTTTTTTCAACTTGCGTAATTTTTCCTGAGATCGAAAAGTTTGATTGCTTAAATGGTTGTTGCTTGTAATTTCTAAAGAATTATTAGGAGAAACAAAAGTAACAAGGAGAATAACATGTAGGAGGAGGGATATAATTGGGGAGCCAAACTCCATGTTTAGTTTTGTGAATACTTGTCCACATTTTCGTTGTCTTCTTATATATAATAATGATATCATGCTAAAGAATATATTTAAACACCGATTAAGAAAGTAAATAAAAAAAAGTAAAATATTTCAACTACTACAGGTATAGAATCATTTAATATTACATTTTTAATTAATAAAAATATTTTTTGGTCAAACATTTTTATTAATTTTTTTAAGGAAATATTCTTGCTATATATTTTATAATATTTCAAAAGTAATTTAATTAAATAATTTGTTAAATTAGTTTTTTTTTAAGTCCTACATTTGATTTATCCAAACAAATAATTTGATACTTACTACTCATGTCTCCCATGTAATCAAAACTTTGTCAAGGCGGTGTCAACTTTTTTTTTTTTGAAGGATAAGCAGTGTCAACTTATTGGTTAGTTTGTAATCCTAAGAGACAAGGTTCTAATCTCACTTGATATAGTTGTAGTATAATCTTAGTGTTACTGTTATTAATATAATTTTCTCATCTATAACTTTTAATAAATATAAGCAAAAAAAGTAGTCATATTTTTTTATCTTTAAATATATGCAAATTAAACATACCTTTGACTGTGTTGATATACGCAATGTATGTGCAGATAGGTTAGCCAATTTAAGCCTGACTCCAACTTTTTCCTCTTTAAGCTTGGTGGATATATTTACCGTACTTCATTAGGATGAAGTACATTAGTAATTAGTTGGAATTTCCCAACTTCAAATTTATTTCCTTTTGAAAAGGTTTTGGCCTAGTCTTTTTTCTTTTATATACTTCCTTTACTTTTTTGGTTAATATATTTTGAGTGATACTCCCTGCATCACTTCTTTGCTTAAAAACAATATACACCTTTGAGTCTACTTTAATGCTTTTTTTTAAGGGCGCTCTACTTTAATGTTGTTTATCATACAATACTATTTAATTAATATAAATTTTATTTTTCAATGATTCTTTTATTTTCATAAAACAAGTTTCTATGAAGAATACGTAAAAAAATAATATTTTTTTATGACATCAAGAAGATTAATTGTATTCACCTAAAATTTTTAATAAACGTGAATTAGTTTTTTTTTTCCTATAATCAAATGTGAAGGGAGAATATGTATAGACACATATACCATTAATACATTTAAGGGTTGTTTCTTTTTGAACGAATTTTTTTTATTCATAACACAGTCTCTGCACAAGACGAATAGAGACCGGCAAAATTAAAACAACAAAGGACGTTGTATATAGACAAAACACCCAACAGAAAACTCAAACACCTATTACATCAAAAACACCAATAAAGACCCCACCCAAGCCAACACCAAAAAATCTAAACCCCCACATAACATCAAAAACCACACTTAAACCAAAAACCTCAACAAACAACATCCAAACACCAATCGCCTGCAACTCGCCCCAAAAACCTCTTATAACAGTACATCATATTCTCTTTCCACAACATAGCCCAAATAATTAAACATCTGAATTTGTTGTTTTATATTTAGAGTAATACGTTTAAGGATTAAATATGTTTTTCGTTCCTAAAAATATAGAGAATTTTGATTTAGTCCCTAAAAAAGAAAATGAGATGTTTTCGTCCCCAACAAATTTCTATTTTTATTTTATTTGTATCCCTAATGACTAGTTCATGTTCATATTAATCTCAATATAATGATCCTTTTATGTTCAAGATGTGTCCAAGTTATGTCAATTTATTATGTTGAATTTATGTATATCCATTTTATGTTGATAAAATGTCAAAATTATGTTCATTAGGGACAAAAAGAAACAGTAAATGTTGGGAGGATGAAAATTCTGTTTTTTCCTTCTTTTAAAGACTAAAATCAAAATTCGTATATTTTTATGGACAATGTTTTTAACCCTACTTTTAATTTCTCTTCGTTAGTTGGAAGTTGGCTTTAGCAAATGTGGGTGTCTAATATGGAGAAGGTCCAATGGTGAACCCTCGTATATTTAGTGCGTTTTAATAAAATATTATATTTATTCTTTATTTTTTATTATTACACTACAAGAAATAAGTAATTTTTCTAGGAATTTTTTCCTAGGAAAACACTCTAAATTCGTCGAAAACGGTGTTTTCCGAAGAATTTACCGACGAAACTTAACATAGGAAATTTTCAATCTATTCCTACGTGTTTCCGACGAATTTCCTTTGAATTTTCTGTCAGAAGTTTTCCTAGGAATTTCTGAGGAAAATTCTGCAGGAAAATGTCTGACAGGTGCTTTCCGACGAATTTCCGAGAATTTATTAATATTTTAATGGTTAGTTTCCGACGAATTTCAGAGGAAAATAATTATTTTTAAAAGAATTAAATTTTCAAAATTCAAAATTGCGCCAAAAAAAAATCAAATTTTTTAAAAATGTTTCCGAGGAATTTCCGACGAAAATTATTATTTTTTTTTTAAAAAATTGAATTTTTGAATTTTAAAATTGCGCTAAAAAAATTTGAAATATTTTTAAAATTGTTTCCGAGGAATTTCCGAGGAAAATAATTAATTTTTAAAAAAAATTTAAATTTTCGAATTTTGAAATTGCGCGAAAAAAAATTTGAAAATTTTTTAAAATTGTTTCCGAGGAATTTCCGAGGAAAATAATTAATACATCTTTCAGCTAAATTGAAGCCCCATAGTGCAATCGATTTCAGTATGCCGGTTTAATTTTAAGATAAAGATTTTTAAAAAAAAATTAAATTTTCAAATTTCAAAAAAATTTGAAAAATTGCGCCAAAATTTTGAATTTTGAAAAATTGAGCCAAAAAAATTTGAATTTTTTAAAAATATATATATATATATATACTAAAATATCAAAAAATATATATTAAAAAATGATTTTTCAAAAAAATATATATATACTAAAAGTGTTTTGAATAAAAACAAAAGTAGGAATGAAATATTTTGATGAAATTATTTTTGAAAGAAATAAATAGATGTTATTGTTGAAGAAGATGAAAATTTGTGTTAATGAAGATGGAAAATTGTCGTGGAAGAGTTGTTGAAAAAGGAAGAAGAAGAAGAAGAAAATAGGAAGAAGAAAATAAATGTTAAAAAAATGATAAGAGATTTCCCCAAAAATTTCAAATTTTCGTTTCCCTCTCCTCTGATTTTGATTTCTCTCTTATTTGATTTCCTAGGAATTTCCTAGGAATAATTCCTAGGAAAATAATTTATTTTTTTTTCAAAAAAAATCAATTTTTATTGTAATATCCCGCTTTAGAATCAAATATTTATCAGTGTCGAGACGACGTATCAGAGATATTTTGAGGAAGGGCAATTTGGTAATTGCCGTGTCAAGATTTTTATAAAAAGGGATAAACCCCAAAATCCTTCATTTTTGCATTCCACTTCTCTCTCTAAAACCAAACCATCTCCCTTCTCTCCTCCCTCTCTCTCACGCCATCCTCCATCCCTCCATAATCTTCAATCTCTACCTCAACCTCTTAATTCTCATGCAAGCAAGCAAGTTGTGACCTTGAGCTAAGGAAAGCAAGGAAGAAAGGAAAGAAAAAGGACTAAGCTAGGGTTTTGAGAAGAGACCAAGCTAGGATTTTGAAGAGGAAAGCTTGGCATGGATCATGATCAGTATTAGGTGAGCTCCCTAGGGTTTTAGAACCCACTTTGAGTGAGTTTGGGTATGTATTACATGTTATGCTAAATATGGTTTTTGTACCCTAATCCTGTTTGTTGCCAATTCCTTGCTAATCCTTGTTTTAATCAGTTATTTTGCAATAGAAAATCAGTCCTAACGTGGTTGGGAAGCTTGGGTAACTTGGGTTGAGTTAAAGTGGTGGAAAAATACGTTTTTGAGCAATTTCTGCACTGTCATGGTCGCTACAGCGACCAGACCATTTTTAGGTTCTGATCCTGGTCGCTATAGCCATGGATCCGTCGCTACAACGAGCTCACCAGGACAGCATTTTTCAGCTAAGCTGTTTCGGGTGATTCGGCGCGTGTAAGCGACGTTTTTCGCTACCGTTTTCTCCAGAAACTTTAAGGAACCAAAAACACCATTTTAACTCATCCTAAGGGCCTTTAACGGACAAAAATCATAGAGGAGCAAGGGATAGGTAACGTATGGAAAGTACAAAACAAAGGTCCGAGAAATCGGTAATTAATGCAATTGAGTTAGTAACTCTTAAGGATGACATATGATAACGATATGTTTAGATCCTTTGATAGGATAGTAAGATGATGTACTTAATTAAGTGTACAATGTACATGGAACATTTCATGTTCAAGGCCTCAGATAGGCATAAGGGGTTTAGATACCTAACATGATTTAAGTGGCTTATGAGAACGATAAGCTTAGAACCTTAAATAGGTTAACAGGAATAGAATTATATTCAGGTATGTTAAGGGTTGTTTTTCAGGATACCCTTAACCAGTCAGATTATAGTGTACCTTAGTCAGTGGTACCAGGTCTCCTCAGTTCAGGTACATTTATATGTACATCAGGACGTGCCTCAGTTGTTCACGTCAGAGTGACACTGGGGGTACACGTATCAGTTTAGGATAGAATGTACCCTAGTTAGTGGTACAAGTATATTTAACAGAATAAGTATATTTTTATATACCAGGAATAATATTTAATTATCAGGTTAAACTTTGTGTCTTCTGTGTTCTCGACCAGTTAGAGAGCACAGGGGGTTTCAGCATTGCTGAAACGGGCCAGGAACTTTCCGTGAGGATAACCACACATAGTTTATAGTGTGTCTTCTGTGTTCTCGACCAGTTAGAGAGCACAGGGGGTTCCGGATACAGCTGGAACAGGCCAGGAATCTTCCACGAGGATAACCACACACTCAGGCAAGAGGAGTCTGGTGATTAGCCTCAGATAGGAATTTTCACCGGTTATCAGGGGAATGTGCTTCGGGGTTACTCCACCCGGGGGCATTCCGTAAAATGAACTCAGATAATAATGTTTGTTCAACGCTAACATCTAACATAATAATATGTATCAGTTAATATTTTATTATGTTATCAAGCAGAGAATAGTTACCAGGTAGGTATCAGATAGCAGGTAGCAGTTATCAGGCGGTGATCCTAGGTTTCCCCCTCGATCACCAAGTTATCAGGTTATAGTCTAGATTCCATGACTAATCAGTTATCAGGCTCAGACAGTGATCCTAGGTTTTCCCTCGATCACTAGTTCAGCAGGATGTAGTTTAGTTATTATGACTACACATGATAGCAGGAACAGCCAGGAATACCCTAGATGGGAAAGGTTAGAGCTTGGCGATCATAGATATCCCCAAGATTGCCAAAAATAGGCATGGCGACCCTAGGTTCCCCGTGGTTGCCAACAGTAGGTTGGGTGGAGCTCACTGAGACATTATGTCTCATCCCAATCCTTCTGGTGCAGGTTTACAGGTTAGCAAGATGTTCATGAAGTTATTCTTCAGGAAGACGCTGGATGGAGTGCAGTTGCTCGTCATGGACAAGCTCAGGAGGTTGTCAGATTATATATATGTATATGAAAGTGTATTTTATGACATTTGGATAATTGTGTAAGCGAGCCAATTGTACTTATTCAGTTGTAATGTATATTATTATTGAAAATTTTAATGTATCCGGTATCAGAATAATACACATGCTAAATATTCTAGATAATTTAGTATGGGTGTTACATTTATATTGGTTAGAAGAATTTGAAAAAAAGAATCAATTATTTGAAAAAAATTAGAAAATATAAATTATAAATATTGTTTTTGGTTAAATTAATTAAAATCAACATTTGATTTGAATACAACGAAAATATTCATAAAAATTACGAACAAAAATATAAATTACTCGCTATCCTCATCCTCGTCCTCGTCCTCGTCATTGTCATCATCGCCGTCGTCGTCATGTGTTTCATGAGGTGTCGGTGAAAATTGACTCGATGCAGGCGACGATGAATCAGTTGTCTTTCTACTCTTTCTCCCACCCATGAACTTCTTTGTCATCATCTTTTGGAATTTTCGAAAGACATTCATTTATTTCCTTAGCTTCGTCTCTGACTCTTTTTTCCTTGCCAACTCCTCCTTTTGACATTGCACTTCGTCGTTTAATCGACTTATCATTGCTTGTATCTCAAGAGACTCTGCAGAACGAACTGAGCTGGACTCTAGTAGAACAGGAGCACGGAACAAATTTCCATGCACCGCGTTGCCGGCTAACGCTCCAAGACCGTATACTCTATCCGGTCTTTGTTGTCCTCCTGCAGCCTTTACCCATAATTCAATTTTGATGGATTCGGGAATTTCTTCATGCGATTGAATCCCAGGATGTTGCGCCAAAAACTGTGCTACGTACTCGTCATAAGATGCCTATAAAGAAAAGTATAGAAAATTAGATAATAATAATTGTTTACAAATAAAGTCAAATAAAAATGAGATAATAATAATAATAATTAACATATTTCATATTAGTTAACAACATAATTCTTTAATAATTCACTTTCTTTTTCATATTAACATCATTTGTCAGCTCTTGTTCACCATGATATTTCCACACGTAATAATTCTCCATAAAACCAAGGTCCTTTAAATGATTTAGAACATCTTTTGGGCTCTGAAGCAGCCTACACGTACATTTAATACACGGACATCTTATCCCTCCCTCCAATGTAAAGGCATGTTGCGACATGGCGTAAGCAACAAATTCACAAACTCCATCCACAAAAGCCGCTTTAAGTGTTCTTTTCCCCGGATATTTTCTATCGTGCATCCAACTACGATGTAAAATATATTGATCCATCTTCCGCGTCACTAATATTAACTCAATTAGTTTGTATTTATTCGTTACAATAATGCGCGGATAATAAATCCTCGCGTTGCCGACAAAAGTTAACGACTACAACCTAAATATAAATAACAATTTTTTTTCTTTCTAAAAACCTAAATATTTAGAAATTCGTACGAATTACACATATTTCATATAAATTAACTTCATAATTCTTTACTAATTTATCTTCTTTTTCTAACAAACTTTTTAAACATATTTCTTTACTAACTTAACCTTCTTTTTTTAAAATAACTACAACAACATTTTTACTAACCACATTTTTTACTTGCATTTTTATTAACTAAAACATATTTATTATATAATATGTCACATGAATTGGATAAAAATTATATAATATTTTACAACTAACATATATAACATTTTCTAATTAATCTATGTCACATTTTCTAAAATTTGTATGAATTCAACATTACGCGCATATAAAAATTACGAGCCACAAATAAAAGTTGCGCGCGGATAAGAATTCCGCGCGCCACCGGCAAAATTAATTACAACAACTAATTCACATATTTCATATCAATTAACTTCATAATAATTTTTTTTAACATATTTCATTACAACAACTAATTCACACATTCTTTACTAATTTACATTCTTTTTCTAACAAATTTTTTATACATATTTCTTTTTCTAACAAACTTAATTTTATACATATTTCTTTTTATTCCTAGTCAAACCATTGTAGCAATTTAAAATAAGTAGAAGATATATACCAACCTCAAATAATTAGACGATGAACAAAGTGGATGAAAAAAAACCAAGCAGCATCTGTAGCAAAAACACCAACCTTAAAATGGATCCGAAGCAAGAAACTACAAAAAATAATACAACATAATTAATAAAATCAATATCAATGGAGAATAGTGTAATAACATTGAAATAAATTATTATAAAAAATAACATTAATAAAATTAAATATATACACAAACCTGATGGAGAATAGTGTAATAAATTATAATGGAGAGAATAAGTGATATTGATATGGTGTATAATATGAGAGATAATAACTATATAAAAAAATAAGTATATAATATGAGAGATAATAATTTGAGAGAATAAATGTATTGAGAGAAAATAGATTAAGAAAATGAAAGAAAGAATGAAGAAGAGTGTAGTACCCTAATTTTGTCCAAGTCTCTTTTAAAAAAAAATCAACATCATCATGCAAAACAAAAAAAATCAATTTTCATTTTTCTTCTTTTTTAAAAAAATAATAAAATTTTTTTATTATTATTTATTTATTTATTATTATTATTATTATTATTATTATTATTATTTTTATTATTATTATTATTATTATTATTATTATTACTTTTATTATTATTATTATATTTGTTTTGCTAAAAAAAAAACTATACAAAGCAAAAAAAAACAACTGTAACACCCATACTAAATTATCTAGAATATTTAGCATGTGTATTATTCTGATACCGAATACATTAAAATTTTCAATAATAATATTAATACATACAACTGAATGAGTACAAGTAGCTCGTTTATACAATTATCCGCATACCAAAATGAATACTTATACATAATAATAATAATAATCTCCTGAGCTTGCACTTGACGAGCAATTGCACTCCAATCTAGTATCTCCCTGATGATCTTCTTCACGAATCCTTTGCTTACCTGAAAACCTGCACCAGAAGGATTGGGATGAGACATAATGTCTCAGTGAGCTCCAGCCCAACCTACTGTTGGCAACCACGGGGGAAACCTAGGGTCGCCGTGCCTACTCTTAGCGATCTTGGGGATACCTACGATCGCCGTCATTCTCTACATATTTCGCGATCAAGGGGAAACTAGGATCGCTATATGTCTTTATCTTATCACATGCCTATCATATACATATCTTATGCTTAGTGATCGAGGGGGAAGTCTATGATCACTTTCTCATGTCTGATGACTACTAGTCTTGTAACACCCATACTAAATTATCTAGAATATTTCGCATGTGTATTAATCTGATATCGGATACATTAAAATTTTCAATAATAATATTACAAACAATACAACTGAATGAGTACAATTGGCTCGTTTATACAATTATCCAAAAATCATAGAATACACTTTCATATGTATATATAATCTGACAACCTCCTGAGCTTGTCCATGACGAGCAACTGCACTCCATCCAGCGTCTTCCTGAAGAACATCTTCATGAAAATCCTGCTAAACTGTAAACCTGCACCAGAAGGATTGGGATGAGACATAATGTCTCAGTGAGCTCCAGCCCAACCTACTGTTGGCAACCACGGGGGAAACCTAGGGTCGCCGTGCCTACTCTTGGCAATCTTGGGGATTCCTACGATCGCCGTCATTCTCTACTTATTTCGCGATCAAGAGGAAACCTAGGATCACTATTTGTCTCAATCATATCTTATACTCATCATAATCTCATCTTTAACTTAAACTCATACTTAGTGATCTGGGGACATCCTATGATCACTTTCTTTCTCTGCTGACTAATCATCATATTCTCATAATAATTCATAAGTATTACTTTACATCATTCTTAATTATAAAGTTAGTAAGTCAGCGTTGAACAAACAATATTTATTTGAGTTCATTTTACGGAGTGCATCCGGGTGGAGTAACCCCGAAGTACATCTCCCTTCTTACCGGTGAAATTCCTATCATATCAGGCTAACACCGGACTCCTCTTATCTTTTGTGTGGCTGCCCTCGCGAGCGGTAACTTCACCGTTCCAGCTACCATTTAAGGCGGTAACTTCACCGGAACCCCCTGTATACTAACTAACGAGCCTATAGGAGACACATTAACTTTCTTGACTTGGATGTGTAGCTACCCTCACGAGCGGTAACTTCACCGTTCCAGCTGCCATTTAAGGCAGTAACTTCACCGGAACCCCCTGTATACTAACTAACGAGCCTACAGGAGACACATCTAGTCATTTAATTACTTATTCTTGTTCTTTATATATATATATATATATACATATAACTTATAACTTATGCATTCTTTGAGTAATTCATTCTTAAAAGCTTAACCTATAAATAAGCTCTTAACTTTTATCATTAAATCTTCCCTTGTGCAAACGCACACTTAATTGAGTGCATCTTAAGTTTGCTACACTAGGTGCATTCTCATCCTCATTATTTCTTATCCTAAGTACTTGAAAGTATGTCTCATAATTTACCGTAAGCTTTTGCATATTCAATGCATTTCTTAAGGGAACCAACTTCCCAATACTTAACATATGAGTATAGGATCATAGGCTTATCGTTATCATAAGCCACTACTTAATTGTTGGAAATGTTCCCTTATTAGTCTGAACTTTGCCCTCGATTCTAAGTTAATGTACCATCCTTGTTCCTTATAATTACATCCCTTTAGGAAGCCTCTTGGATGAGTTAAAATGGTGTTAAATCATTCTTAAATGTTTTTGGAGAAAACGGAAGTGAAAAACCTCGCCTACGCGCATCAGAACACCCAAAACAGCAAAGCTGTCAAGTGCTGTCCAGATGTGGTCGCTATAGCCATGGCCTGTCGCTACAGCGACCGTAGGTAAAAGTCAAAAACATGCTTGCTCGCTATAGCGACGGCTGGTCGCTTGTAGCGACCGTAGGCAGAACTCAAATGCTGTCTGGTCACTATAGCGACTGCTGGTCGCTGTAGCGACCATGACAGTTCAGGAAAACTCAGAAATTGCATTTTTTCATCATTTTAAACCATTCCAACTTACCCAAGCTTCCCAAAGGTATTAAAAAGGATTTTCTTTAACATTTAAACAATTTAGACATGATTGAACAAGGAATCAACACATAACAAAGAATTAGGGTATTTTTCTAAACTTTACTCCAATTCTAATTAACACTTAAACTTACTCAAGTGGGTTCTAAAACCCTAGGGAGCTCACCTAAACCTTGATTGGTGCTTGCTAAGCTCTGAATTCCAAACCCTAGCTTGTTCCTTTGATCCTTCCTTGTTTCTGCTTCTACTTTCCCTTGTTCTAAACTCCGAAAACTAAGCTTGCTAGCAAGAATTCTCACAAGAATTGGATGAAGTTTTGATGGATTAGAGAGAGGTGGAGGAGATCAAATTTCTAGAGAGAGGGAGGAGAGAGATTCAGATTGTTTAGAGAGAGAATGGTGAGAGGAACAATGGCAAAAATATCTTGGTTTTCCTTTTTAAAATCTTTCCTTCCCAAACTACCAATTTACAAAATTGCCATTGCTTGCTCAACAATCTTCTAACATTGATAACAGTTACTTATAAGCGGGATATTACAAGTCTTATCTCTTAGTATATAATGCATACATAATCATATTCATATTCATCTTTTCATAACATAAAGTTAGAAGTTAGCGTTGAACAAACATTACATTATCTTGGTTCATTTTACGGAGTGCATCGGGGTGGAGTAACCCTGAAGTACATCTCCCATCATACCGGTGAAATTCCTATCATATCAAGCTAACACCGAACTCCTCTTATCGTTGTGTGGACAACTCTCTCGATGAAGTCCCATCCGGCGTATCCCGGAGTCTGCTGAACACAACTTATCTTACATGTAGACAACCCTCTCGGAGAAGTCCCATCCGGCATAATTCGGAGCCTGCTGGACATGTTTCATCTTTTAACATACGTGTGGACAACCCTCTCGGAGAAGTCCCATCCGGCGTATCCCGGAGCCTGCTGGACACGTTTAACATAGTCTTATAACTAACGTGTGGATAGCCCTTTCGGAGAAATCCCATCCAGCATAATCCGGAGTCTGATGAACACGCATAATCTTTATCATTAAATTCTTAACTTAAGTTCATATGTATTTCTAATACGTTACATATTCTTGTGCATATCTAATGCATTCTTTAAGTAATCATTCTTAAATGCTTAACCTATAAAAAGGTTCTTAACTTAGAACATTGGATCATTCTTGTGCTTATGCACACTTAATTGAGTGCATTCTCATTAATTCTTATCTTAAGTACTTGAAAGTACGTCTAATAATTTACTATAAGCTTTTGCATATTAATGCATTCCTTAAGAGAACCAACTTCCCAATACTTAACATATGAGTATAGGGTCATAGGCTTATCGTTTTCATAAGCCACTACCTAGTTGCTGGAACATTCCCATACCCGTCTAGACTTTGCCCTCACAATTTAATCAATTCTAAGTTATTGCACAAATCCTTGTTCATCTATTCCTTATGTGTTATATGCCCCTCGGTTATGTCCACAATGGTGTTTTTCTTAGAAATTAAGGTTTTCATTGAAAATGGTTACCGAATGCCTCGCATGACGCGTATGCAGCTCACAAAACGAAACAGAACAACCCTGGGAGGTCTGTCTGAACTCACTGGGCGAGCTCCATCTCGCCATGGCGAGGGAAAAATGTTGAAAAGTCGCTGCAACCTCGCCCCGAGCTCGCTGGGCGAGTTTGACAGCCCAGAAATAGTTCAAAACGTGATTTTCCACCATTTTTGACTTATCTAAGCATACCCAGGCATAATAACAGTATAAGGAATGATTTACAACTATAAATTGATTGATTAAAACATGATTGAACAAGGAATTGGCAAGCATAAGGGATTAGGGCACAAAATCTTAACTTAACATAAATTGAGACATACACTCAAACTTACTCATAGTGGGTTCTAAAACCCTAGGGAGCTCACCTTGATCTTGGGTTTTCTTCCTTGCCAAGTTTTCCCTTCAATTCCTAGCTTAATTCTTCTCAAAACCCTAGCTTAGGTCTAACTCTTTCCTTGGTTTTGCCTTAGCTTTCTCTTGCTCTAAATCTCCCAAAGCTAACTTGCTTGTGTTCCAAGAATTGATGAAGATCAATGATGGATTAGTGGCAAGGAGGGGATGGCCGTGAGTTAGGGAGAGAGAGGAGAGGGAAGGAGATGAACTCTAGAGAGAGAAATGGAATGGAAGAATGAGGAAATTTTGAGCTTTTTCCTTTATATAATCCTTTGAGCGGCAATTTACCAAATTGCCCTCTTCTTAACTATCTCTGATGCATTGTCTCAATACTGATAAATATTCAAGTCTTAAGCGGGGTATTATAATCTACCCCCCTTAAAGAAATTTCGTCCTCGAAATTTAGATTCCTCTTAAAGTCACATATTAATGGTTCCTTCATACTTCTTTCTCTACTAGCTAATTCTCCACTTAACTCGCTTATCAAAATTCCAATTTTATAAGTCGAAAATACTTGACAATCTTCCCCTCAATTGAAAGACCTGGTATACATTACATAATTCTTACGTAGTAGGGTTTGCGGTTGTCTAAACCAATCAAACCGACTCACTTAACTATGCTTCTTGTCTACACACTTCGTGTGAATCCATCTTAAGGTTATTTAACCTCGGATACTTTTACTGGGTAATCTCATCCTCCTCAAATATTCCCACTCTTCAATGGGTTTATTGCACTGCACTAATTCCTGTGAATTATTATCTTTATATTTCGTCATATACGACGACATCTTACTTATAGATTTACATCATACATTTCCATATAGAATCATCCTTACACCGAAACATCTGATATTGCGTACGTACATGCAAATCCAAGGATCATTCCAAGTATAAGCAGGAGGTTTCACCTCTAGCGCCTGCTCCTTTCTTTCCGACATCACGATGTGCTACTTATCACAACCATAATTATTACTCTCACTATGAAATTCTCAAGGATTTGCGGAATTCTTACAGATTACTCGTACTCCACTACAGCTAGTCTATGGCGTCAACGCGTATCATAATAACTTAGGAATTCATTCTTCATACTGGGAGTTTGCTAATCTCCCATCATTCTTATCATTACTTATCTCGAGTTCTAGCCGTAGCGTAAATATTTCTACACCGATAATCCAAAACTCATAGGAGTTTAGCCCAAGTGATGAGTGGTATAAGCCGTCTCACATATCATCACATAGTATATTTCATAGAACTTAATTTACATATATGTTAGAGTACATGTACACTACTAACGGGTACATAGTACGTCACATCATTCTTGATTTTAACATATTTGAGACACTACCACATCATTTGGGAATCTTTTCTTACTCTTAACTCATTTTGTAACATCCGGGATTTGCCTTTCAACTGGCTTGCCAGGTTTGCCCCGCCAATGTTACTCATGTTTATTTCTTGAGTATACAACAACCCATAACGTAAATTACGGTTACATTCTATCGGCATCACAAAGTTATTTCTCATTCTGGATGTTGTGTTCAAGATCATTGAATATTCTTAACTAAGACACGTTCGGTATCACAAACCTGTTCTGATTAGCATCTTCTCACTTTAAACATTACTAGCTGCGTACCTTAGTTACTTATACATGTCACATAACTAAACAAAAGAATGGCTACACTACTATCTGAGTAGCATAACCACTGCTCAATAAGTATACATTACTAAACATAATCTGGTACACGCGACATGTTAACACAACGTGGTTACAATGTGGAATAGACTTACATGCCACTGCATTGTCGTTCCTGATCAATGCCTCAATTTCAAATATATCATCTTGCAAGCGCAACCTGTACCGTTGTTGGCTCATGCTTAATTCTCTTTAGACTAACTTACTCTTCAAGCATACTTGATGTTACTGAGCTAAAATAGCTAAGCTGCCGTTTTAGCAGTCACTTCCATTAATTTTGACTTAATGGGCTTGAAGCACATCCTTCTTATTCCTCACCATATATTCTTAAACTATTGCAATATTCCTTTTCTCATGAGTTTCGAGGTTTATAGTATTCCTCAACTTAACTTCCAAAATTTTTCCATTAGAACTTGTGATATGTTCAAGTCATCTCTACTTACTGCTATTCCATATAATAAGAATTAAGCACTTAACATCTTCTCGTTCTCTAAGCTTCAGCTTAGCATTGTTCATTAATTCATTCTTGGATTGCTACTCCGCTGCGCAACTCAGATTCTTAACAATTCTAGTTAGAATTGGAGCAATACACCACTATTGCCAAAGAAATTTCTTTGACCAATCCTTTTACTTTATTACTTGTAGTTACCGTAACAAAACCATCTGCTTAACTTACAGATTGGTCATCACCTGACTTTGTGTTTCCTTTCGGACATAAACTATATACTTACTTTCATGATAATACGCCAAAACCTGTAAACGGTTTTCAGCAACTGTTACGAGCCCAACAATGCTCCTATCAACGGCTCATACTCTGGTTCTAACTTTACTCTCCATATTCTGAATACTGTAACCATCTCTTTGTTAGCTCACTAAATATAATCATTAAAACATTGCAGAAAACCCGACTGAAAGCATATCTGAGGCAACTTAAGTTCACGCACAAACACTTGTGACAACTTCTAAAACGACTTATGGTTTTGGAAGGTTCACATCTTTCATACACTGAATTCACTGAGGATTTGAGTCCCATTACTAATCGTTCTATCTTTATCCGCAAGGATTTCATACTTATACTCTTTTCCGAGACAACTTCGGTCTCTATTGTCTCACCATATCTCTTAGGTTACCCCTCGAGTTTCTCCGGAACTATCCGTTTTGAAATAGATTCAAGCTCTTGCCGGCTCTCCAGCATGCCCGAATATAGATTACGTCTCTTCGAGCACCCAATTAATTGATCTTGGCTTCGGCACTTATCATTATCTATTAGATTCCTCCAGTAACTTGTTATTGTATTCACAATTCAAATCTTGATCTCATTAGCTGAATGATTCTTCATATAGTTTAAACAACCCCAAAGTTTGTACATTCTACCACCTTTGAAAGCATACTATCATAAGGTAATCACTTCCGGCTTTCCAAAATAATTGTATAAGGAAATCCATCAATTGAACATAGAACTTCTTACATTAAGCACAACATTAACTTGCGTACTAGTGCCGATCTTTCTGATAATAAAACCTCAAAATACTTCCCGGCTAAAATTTCCGATTATCCTTCAACACTGGTCTACTATAATCTTGTGTTATCTTGAACTTGCCTTCTTCAACCAATCGAGGAAATTCAATACTATTCATCTAATCAAGGGTGTTCAACTTAATTCGTCCATCAGTGCACTAAATTCCAACAACTTATTGTTCAATATCCATCTTTCATTATGTAAAATTACAGTTAAGCTTAGCTTATTTCCAATCTTCTTACTAATAGGACACATCTGAACTTCTGATTCACGCTCTGTTATACAACAGATCTTATTATCACCACTTATTCATCCATCTTAGTTCTTAGGTTGCATACCATCTTCTCTTCTTAATTCCTAAATTTAGCATTTATGGTTTGGGAGTTGCGGCTGATCTGATGGGGTTAAACTCACTTGTGATTCACACTCAAGGACCACACTTGAGTGGTTAGTTTCATCTGTCCAAATAATTCGCTTAATCCATAATTAAGTCTCTTAGCCGTTTGAACATTACAATCTCATCCGACTGGACTCTCCAACACTCTATCCTTGCTGGGAGTCTAGAGGTTTCAAAACCGACCTATAATTCCTCATTTCGAGTCTCTAGGTTTGGTACCGCAATTGCTTAGCTCTGTACTCAGAATTGATACTTAATCCACACCTCACTTTAACTCCTCAAACTGCGGTTCCCGTCAAGGTTCCAAGTCATTCCTTAGAGTATCCCATAATTCCTTAATCCTTATATCTTCCACAGAAGAGACATCGTCCAACGATGCGTCCAATTGAGTTGAGGTGCTTCACCTTACTTCTTTAATATCTCTTATGTTTCTAAAACCTTGCCACTGACAGGCTTCGTTACTTACAATTTGATGGCCACCAATTGGCATTGAATACTTCTTCGCTAATTCCGTCTTAAAATTCTATCACCTTAATCTTCGCTCTTCATAAAATTCATTCCTCCTTGGTCACATTCAGCTCTCGGACATATATCCTAACTGTCATATACTAGACTGAGTTGATCAGGCTCAACTAGATGTGACCTTTAGAACAACATCCGGAACCCAATGATCCCACTACTTTTATTGAATCTTTAATGACCCATGGCACGGTCTGAATCGACCTGCTCTGATACCAATTGTAACACCCATACTAAATTATCTAGAATATTTAGTATGTGTATTATTCTGATACCGGATACATTAAAATTTTCAATAATAATATTAATACATACAACTGAATGAGTACAAGTAGCTCGTTTATACAATTATCCGCATACCAAAATGAATACTTATACATAATAATAATAATAATAATAATAATAATAATAATAATCTCCTGAGCTTGCACTTGACGAGCAACTGCACTCCAATCTAGTATCTCCCTGATGATCTTCTTCACGAATCTTTTGCTTACCTGAAAACCTGCACCAGAAGGATTGGGAGGAGACATAATGTCTCAGTGAGCTCCAACCCAACCTACTGTTGGCAACCACGGGGGAAACCTAGGGTCGCCGTGCCTACTCTTAGCGATCTTGGGGATACCTACGATCGCCGTCATTCTCTACATATTTCGCGATCAAGGGGAAGCTAGGATCACTATATGTCTTTATCTTATCACATGCCTATCATATACATATCTTATACTTAGTGATCGAGGGGGAAGTCTATGATCACTTTCTCATGTCTGACAACTACTAGTCTTATCTCTTAGTATATAATACATACACATAATCATATTCATATTCATATTTTCATAACATAAAGTTAAAAGTTAGCGTTGAACAAACATTACATTATCTTGGTTCATTTTACGGAGTGCATCCGGGTGGAGTAACCCCGAAGTACATCTCCCATCATACCGGTGAAATTCCTATCATATCAGGCTAACACCGGACTCCTCTTATCGTTGTGTGGACAACTCTCTCGATGAAGTCCCATCCGGCGTATCCTGGAGTGTGCTGAACACAACTTATCTTACATGTAGACAACCCTCTCGGAGAAGTCCCATCCGGCATAATCCGGAGCCTGCTGGACATGTTTCATCTTTTAACATACGTGTGGACAACCCTCTCGGAGAAGTCCCATCCGGCGTATCCCGGAGCCTGCTGGACACGTTTAACATAGTCTTATAACTTACGTGTGGATAGCCTTTTCGGAGAAATCCCATCCGGCATAATCCGGAGTCTGATGAACACGCATAATCTTTATCATTAAATTCTTAACTTAAGTTCATATGTATTTCTAATACGTTACATATTCTTGTGCATATCTAATGCATTCTTTAAGTAATCATTCTTAAATGCTTAACCTATAAAAAGGTTCTTAGCTTAGAACATTGGATCATTCTTGTGCTTATGCACACTTAATTGAGTGCATTCTCATTAATTCTTATCTTAAGTACTTGAAAGTACGTCTAATAATTTACTATAAGCTTTTGCATATTAATGCATTCCTTAAGGGAACCAACTTCCCAATACTTAACATATGAGTGTATGGTCATAGGCTTATCGTTTTCATAAGCCACTACCTAGTTGCTGGAACATTCCCATACCCGTCTAGACTTTGCCCTCAGAATTTAATCGATTCTAAGTTATTGCACAAATCCTTGTTCATCTATTCCTTATGTGTTATATGCCCCTCGATTATGTCCACAATGGTTTTTCTTAGAAATTAAGGTTTTCATTGAAAATGGTTACCAAATGCCTCGCCTGACGCGTATGCAGCTCACAAAACGAAACAGAACAACCCTGGGAGGTATGTCTGAACTCGCTGGGCGAGCTCCATCTCGCCATGGCGAGTTGAGGCAGGGAAAAATGTTGAAAAGTCGCTGCAAGCTCGCCCCGAGCTCGCCGGGCGAGTTTGACAGCCCAGAAATAGTTCAAAACGTGATTTTCCACCATTTTTGACTTATCTAAGCATACCCAGGCATCATAACAGTATAAGGAATGATTTACAACTATAAATTGATTGATTAAAACATGATTGAACAAGGAATTGGCAAGCATAAGGGATTAGGGCACAAAATCTTAACTTAACATAAATTGAGACATACACTAAAACTTACTCATAGTGGGTTCTAAAACCCTAGGGAGCTCACCTTGATCTTGGGTTTTCTTCCTTGCCAAGTTTTCCCTTCAATTCCAAGCTTGATTCTTCTCAAAACCCTAGCTTGGGTCTAACTCTTTCCTTGGTTTTGCCTTAGCTTTCTCTTGCTCTAAATCTCCCAAAGCTAACTTGCTTGTGTTCCAAGAATTGATGAAGATCAATGATGGATTAGTGACAAGGAGGGGATGGCCGTGAGTTAGAGAGAGAGAGGAGAGGGAAGGAGATGAACTCTAGAGAGAGAAATGGAATGGAAAAATGAGGAAATTTTTAGCTTTTTCCTTTATATAATCCTTTGAGCGGCAATTTACCAAATTGCCCTCTTCTTAACTATCTCTGATGCATCGTCTCAATACTGATAAATATTCAAGTCTTAAGCGGGATATTACAATCTACCCCCCTTAAAGAAATTTCGTCCTCGAAATTTAGATTCCTCTTGAAGTCACATATTAATGGTTCCTTCATACTTCTTTCTCTACTAGCTAATTCTCCACTTAACTCGCTTATCAAAATTCCAATTTTATAAGTCGAAAATACTTGACAATCTTCCCCTCAATTGAAAGACCTGGTATACATCACATAATTCTTACGTAGTAGGGTTTGCGGTTGTCTAAACCAATCAAATCGACTCACTTAACTATGCTTCTTGTCTACACACTTCGTGTGAATCCATCTTAAGGTTATTTAACCTCGGATACTTTTACTGGGTAATCTCATCCTCCTCAAATATTCCCACTCTTCAATGGGTTTATTGCACTGCACTAATTCCAATGAATTATTATCTTTATATATCGTCTTATACGACGACATCTTACTTATAGATTTACATCATACATTTCCATATAGAATCATCCTTACACCGAAACATCTGATCTTGCGTACGTACATGCAAATCCAAGGATCATTCCAAGTATAAGCAGGAGGTTTCACCTCTAGCCCCTGCTCCTTTCCTTCCGACATCACGATGTGCTACTTATCACAACCATAATTATTACTCTCACTATGAAATTCTCAAGGATTTGCGGAATTCTTACAGATTACTCGTATTCCGCTACAGCTAGTCTACGGCGTCAATGCGTATCTTAATAACTTAGGAATTCGTTCTTCATACTGGGAGTTTGCTAATCTCCCATCATTCTTATCATTACTTATCTCGAGTTCTAGCCGTAGCGTAAATATTTCTACACTGATAATCCAAAACTCATAGGAGTTTAACCCAAGTGATGAGTGGTATAAGCCGTCTCACATATCATCACATAGTATATTTCATAGAACTTAATTTACATATATGTTAGAGTACATGTACACTACTAACGGGTACATAGTAGTACGTCACATCATCCTTGTCCAACTAGCGGGACATCATTCTTGATTTTAACATATTTGAGACACTACCACATCATTTGGGAATCTTTTCTTACTCTTAACTCATTTTGTAACATCCGGGATTTGCCTTTCAACTGGCTTGCCAGGTTTGCCCCGCCAATGTTACTCATGTTTATTTCTTGTGTATACAACAACCCATAACGTAAATTACAGTTACATTCTATCGGCATCACAAAGTTATTTCTCATTCTGGACGTTGTGTTCAAGATCATTGAATATTCTTAACTAAGACACGTTCGGTATCACAAACCTGTTCTGATTAGCATCTTCTCACTTTAAACATTACTAGCTGCGTACCTTAGTTACTTATACATGTCACATAACTAAAAAAAAGAATGGCTACACTACTATCTGAGTAGCATAACCACTGCTCAATAAGTATACATTACTAAACATAATCTGGTACACGCGACATGTTAACACAACGTGGTTACAATGTGGAATAGACTTACATGCCACTGCATTGTCGTTCCTGATCAATGCCTCAATTTCAAATATATCATCTTGCAAGCGCAACCTGTACCGTTGTTGGCTCATGCTTAATTCTCTTTAGACTAACTTACTCTTCAAGCATACTTGATGTTACTGAGCTAAAATAGCTAAGCTGCCGTTTTAGCAGTCACTTCCATTAATTTTGACTTAATGGGCTTGAAGCACATCCTTCTTATTCCTCACCATATATTCTTAAACTATTGCAATATTCCTTTTCTCATGAGTTTCGAGGTTTATAGTATTCCTCAACTTAACTTCCAAAATTTTTCCATTAGAACTTGTGATATGTTCAAGTCATCTCTACTTACTGCTATTCCGTATAATAAGAATTAAGCACTTAACATCTTCTCGTTCTCTAAGCTTCAGCTTAGCATTGTTCATTAATTCATTCTTGGATTGCTACTCCGCTGCGCAACTATGATTCTTAACAATTCTAGTTAGAATTGGAGCAATACACCACTATTGCCAAAGAAATTTCCTTGACCAATCCTTTTACTTTATTACTTGTAGTTACCGTAACAAAACCATCTGCTTAACTTACAGATTGGTCATCACCTGACTTTGTGTTTCCTTTCGGACATAAACTATATACTTACTTTCACGATAATACGCCAAAACCTGTAAACGGTTTTCAGCAACTGTTACGAGCCCAACAATGCTCCTTTCAACGGCTCATACTCTGGTTCTAACTTTACTCTCCATATTCTGAATTCTGTAACCATCTCTTGGTTAGCTCACTAAATATAATCATTAAAACATTGCAGAAAACCCGACTGAAAGCATATCTGAGGCAACTTAAGTTCACGCACAAACACTTGTGACAACTTCTAAAACGACTTATGGTTTCGGAAGGTTCACATCTTTCATACACTGAATTCACTGAGGATTTGTGTCCCATTACTAATCGTTCTATCTTTATCCGCAAGGATTTCATACTTATACTCTTTTCCGAGACAACTTCGGTCTCTATTGTCTCACCATATCTCTTAGGTTACCCCTCGAGTTTCTCCGGAACTATCCGTTTTGAAATAGATTCAAGCTCTTGCCGGCTCTCCAGCATGCCCGAATATAGATTACGTCTCTTCGAGCACCCAATTAATTGATCTTGGCTTCGACACTTATCATTATCTATTGGATTCCTCCAGTAACTTGTTATTGTATTCACAATTCAAATCTTGATCTCATTAGCTGAATGATTCTTCATATAGTTTAAACAACCCCAAAGTTTGTACATTCTACCACCTTTGAAAGCATACTATCATAAGGTAATCACTTCCGGCTTTCCAAAATAATTGTATAAGGAAATCCATCAATTGAGCATAGAACTTCTTACATTAAGCACAAGATTAACTTGCGTACTAGTGCCGATCTTTCTGATAATAAAACCTCAAAATATTTCCCGGCTAAAATTTCCGATTATCCTTCAACACTGGTCTACTATAATCTTGTGTTATCTTGAACTTGCCTTCTTCAACCAATCGAGGAAATTCAATACTGTTCATCTAATCAAGGGTGTTCAACTTAATTCGTCCATCAGTGCACTAAATTCCAACAACTTATTGTTCAATATCCATCTTTCATTATGTAAAATTCCAGTTAAGCTTAGCTTATTTCCAATCTTCTTACTAATAGGACACATCTGAACATCTGATTCACGCTCTGTTATACAACAAATCTTATTATCACCACTTATTCATCCATCTTAGTTCTTAGGTTGCATACCATCTTCTCTTCTTAATTCCCAAATTTAGCATTTATGGTTTGGGAGGTGCGGCTGATCTGATGGGGTTAAACTCACTTGCGATTCACACTCAAGGACCACACTTGAGTGGTTAGTTTCATCTGTCCAAATAATTCGCTTAATCCATAATTAATTCTCTTAGCCGTTTGGACATTACAATCTCATCCGACTGGATTCTCCAACAGTCTATCCTTGCTGGGAGTCTAGAGGTTTCAAAACCGACCGATAATTCCTCATTTCGAGTCTCTAGGTTTGGTACCGCAATTGCTTAGCTCTGTACTCAGAATTGATACTTAATCCACACCTCACTTTAACTCCTCAAACTGCGGTTCCCGTCAAGGTTCCAAGTCATTCCTTAGAGTATCCCATAATTCATTAATCCTTATATCTTCCGCAGAAGAGACATCGTCCAACAACGCGTCCAATTGAGTTGAGGTGCTTCACCTTACTTCTTAAATATCTCTTATGTTTCTGAAACCTTGCCACTGACAGGCTTCGTTACTTACGGTTTGATGGCCTCCATTTGGCATTGAATACTTCTTCGCTAATTCCGTCTTAAAATTCTATCACCTTAATCTTCGCTCTTCATAAACTTCATTCCTCCTTGGTCACATTCAGCTCTCGGACATATATCCTAACTGTCATATACTAGACTGAGTTGATCAGGCTCAACTAGATGTGACCTTTAGAACAACATCCGGAACCCAATGATCCCACTACTTTTATTGAATCTTTAATGACCCATGGCACGGTCTGAATCGACCTGCTCTGATACCAATTGTAACACCCATACTAAATTATCTAGAATATTTAGCATGTGTATTATTCTGATACCGGATACATTAAAATTTTCAATAATAATATTAATACATACAACTGAATGAGTACAAGTAGCTCGTTTATACAATTATCCACATACCAAAATGAATACTTATACATAATAATAATAATAATAATCTCATGAGCTTGCACTTGACGAGCAACTGCACTCCAATCTAGTATCTCCCTGATGATCTTCTTCACGAATCCTTTGCTTGCCTGAAAACCTGCACCAGAAGGATTGGGAGGAGACATAATGTCTCAGTGAGCTCCAGCCCAACCTACTGTTGGCAACCACGGGGGAAACCTAGGGTCGCCGTGCCTACTCTTAGCGATCTTGGGGATACCTACGATCGCCGTCATTCTCTACATATTTTGCGATCAAGGGGAAACTAGGATCGCTATATGTCTTTATATTATCACATGCCTATCATATACATATCTTATGCTTAGTGATCGAGGGGGAAGTCTATGATCACTTTCTCATGTCTGATGACTACTAGTCTTATCTCTTAGTATATAATACATACACATAATCATATTCATATTCATCTTTTCATAACATAAAGTTAGAAGTTAGCGTTGAACAAACATTACATTATCTTGGTTCATTTTAGGGAGTACATCCGGGTGGAGTAACCCCGAAGTACATCTCCCATCATACCGGTGAAATTCCTATCATATCAGGCTAACACCGAACTCCTCTTATCGTTGTGTGGACAACTCTCTCGATGAAGTCCCATCCGGCGTATCCCGCAGTCTGCTGAACACAGCTTATCTTACATGTAGACAACCCTCTCGGAGAAGTCCCATCCGGCATAATCCGGAGCCTGCTGGACATGTTTCATCTTTTAACATACGTGTGGACAACCCTCTCGGAGAAGTCCCATCCGGCGTATCCCGGAGCCTGCTGGACACGTTTAATATAGTCTTATAACTTACATGTGGATAGCCCTTTCGGAGAAATCCCATCCGGCATAATCCGGAGTCTGATGAACACGCATAATCTTTATCATTAAATTCTTAACTTAAGTTCATATGTATTTCTAATACGTTACATATTCTTGTGCATATCTAATGCATTCTTTAAGTAATCATTCTTAAATGCTTAACCTATAAAAATGTTCTTAACTTAGAACATTGGATCATTCTTGTGCTTATGCACACTTAATTGAGTGCATTCTCATTAATTCTTATCTTAAGTACTTGAAAGTACGTCTAATAATTTACTATAAGCTTTTGCATAATAATGCATTCCTTAAGGGAACCAACTTCCTAATACTTAACATATGAGTATAGGGTCATAGGCTTATCGTTTTCGTAAGCCACTACCTAGTTGCTGGAACATTCCCATACCCGTCTAGACTTTGCCCTCACAATTTAATCAATTCTAAGTTATTGCACAAATCCTTGTTCATCTATTCCTTATGTGTTATATGCCCCTCGGTTATGTCCAAAATGGTGTTTTTCTTAGAAATTAAGGTTTTCATTGAAAATGGTTACCAAATGCCTCGCCTGACGCGTATGCAGCTCACAAAACGAAACAGAACAACCCTGGGAGGTCTGTCTGAACTCGCTGGGCGAGCTCCATCTCGCCATGGCGAGTTGAGGCAGGGAAAAATGTTGAAAAGTCGCTGCAAGCTCGCCCCGAGCTCGCCGGGCGAGTTTGACAGCCCAGAAATAGTTCAAAACGTGATTTTCCACCATTTTTGACTTATCTAAGCATACCCAGGCATCATAATAGTATAAGGAATGATTTACAACTATAAATTGATTGATTAAAACATGATTGAACAAGGAATTGGCAAGCATAAGGGATTAGGGCACAAAATCTTAACTTAACATAAATTGAGACATACACTCAAACTTACTCATAGTGGGTTCTAAAACCCTAGGGAGCTCACCTTGATCTTGGGTTTTCTTCCTTGCTAAGTTTTCCCTTCAATTCCTAGCTTGATTCTTCTCAAAACCCTAGCTTGGGTCTAACTCTTTCCTTGGTTTTGCCTTAGCTTTCTCTTGCTCTAAATCTCCCAAAGCTAACTTGCTTGTGTTCCAAGAATTGATGAAGATCAATGATGGATTAGTGACAAGGAGGGGATGGCCGTGAGTTAGAGAGAGAGAGAGGAGAGGGAAGGAGATGAACTCTAGAAAGAGAAATGGAATGGAAGAATGAGGAAATTTTAAGCTTTTTCCTTTATATAATCCTTTGAGCGGCAATTTACCAAATTGCCCTCTTCTTAACTATCTCTGATGCATCGTCTCAATACTGATAAATATTCAAGTCTTAAGCGGGATATTACAACAACGAAGTCAAGGAAAGCTACAAAGCTTCTCCCCTGTTTTTGCAGCACCTCCAGCTTGCCTTTCCTTGCCATTTGCTTTATTAAAACTAGTCAAGGAATGCTGCAAGCTGCTGCCCCTGTTCCTGCAAGCTGTTGCCCCTGTTCCTGCAAGTTGCTGCCCTGTTCCAGCACATCCTTTCCTTTCCATTTTCTTCCATTTTTCTTTGTCAAAGAAGGCTACAAACTGCTGCCCCTGCAAGCAGCGCCCCTTCTTCCTTGTTTTCTCCCAACCTCTGCACAAAACAACACCCTTCCTTCCCATTTTCCATCAACTTCTGTCAGAACTCAGCCCCTAGTTGTCTAGAATTAACCAAAGTCTTCACCAAGATCACAAGGCAAGGTCACTTCCTTCCCTTTTCATTAAATGCTAACCAAAGTCTTTGCTATAGCACACAAAAAGGTCCAGCTTTCAAGAGATTTTCATGATGACAAATGATCACAAAATTGCCTATATAAGAGGCACGAAAATCAGAGAAAGAAGAGGAATTTTTTAGAGAGCAAAAACAGAACCAAAAAACAGAAAAAATTCATAACAAAATTCCAAAGAGAAAAGCTCTGTTTTTTCTGTTTTTTTTCTTTTACAAACCACCACAACAAATCAAACAGAATCAAAACAACTAAATCATAAGAAACATCATACAAAGAGAGCAGAATAGTAGCAAAACACCATTTTGTTATTGTTCATCTTCTCCATCACTTCCATCTTCAAGAAACCATAACCATCCAAAAGCCCCTTTCATTTTCTTGTGCATCTAAAGCTTTGGCTAGGAATTGGTAAGTATCTTGAACCTTCTTATCTCTTTTTTTTGCATTCTGTTTAAGTGTTTGTAGCCTTTTTCATAAAAAAAACATTTTCGGTCATAAGTTCATGGGCATGACTTGAAGCCAAAATGTATTAGGTTCTAGGACATCTTTTGGTAGATCTAAAACCACTAAGATGTAGTATTCATGGCAAACTTTACATTGGTATTTTCATTTTTGTATTTGGTTCAGTTTTGAGTGAGAAATTTAACTCAGAAGTTGATAAAAAGTCACTGAACTCTGTTCTGCTGTTCCTGCTGGTCCTGCATTATTTTACTGTATTTTTAGTAATCTTTAACTCATTTTTGCACTAAAAACATCATTCAAAAAACCCCAAAAAATCACAAAGATTACAAATCACCAAAACAGAAGTGGATTGCTTCTTTTTCTTACTGTTTTCAAACGTTTTTTTTACCCCCTGAGTTTCTGAAATCAGAATCAGAAGCAGCTTCTGAATAGTACTTCAGAAGCAGCTTCTGAACAGTACTTTAGAAGCAGCTTCTGAATAGTACTTCAGAAGCAGCTTCAGAACAGTGCTTCTGAACCCCAGAGTCTAAACAGTGCTTCTGAAACCCAGAGTCTGAAGTCAGCTTCTGAAGGCTTCGCAGAGCAAAGTTCTGGTCGCTCTGCGACCGTAGCAGAACAGTGCTTCTGAAGTTCAGAGTCTGAAGTCAGCTTCTGAAGGCTTCACAGAGCAAAGTTCTGGTCCCTCTGCGACTGTAGCAGACTCAGCTTCTGAAGGTTCGCAAAGCTAAGTTCTGGTCGCTCTGCGACCGTAGCAGAACTCTGCTTCTGAGTTTAAGCTTCTGAAGCTAGCTTCTGAGGTTCTAAAGTGAGGATTCAGAGTCTGAAGGGGCTGTTTACTCATTTTATTTCAAAAATACAAAAAACATAAAAGACAATTTTTCTTTTTCTTTTTGTGTGAGTGAAAAAGGAAAACTTGGGTAGACATCCAACGCTTCCCCAAATGTTCGGAAATGAGGTAGACACTTCGCTTTCGGTAGAATATTCGTCCTCCGTTTAAAATCAATCCCAACCCACCAAACTTAATTTTTATTCAGCCCCATGTGCGTTTTCAAACGGATACCCTCGCCCAAGTGCGAGTCCGTCCTTTTTTAAGCAAACTTTTTCGCCCAAGCGCGATCAAATCTCTTTTCACAAACGGACATGTTTTTTCAATTCTAATGCGATACAAACAAATGCTTAAGCCTCCCACGCGCGAGCATACAAGCTACGTTTAACCGCTAGAATACAATTAAAACATCGTTCTTTAAAACCAAATCATGTTTTTTTACAAATAAAACAATCAACACACAAACATTTGCTACAAAGAACTACGTAGCTTTGAATTCTCCATCGCACCAGGAGATACGTAGGAGCAAGATCAAACTCTTGTCAAGCACACGAACAAAAAAACTCATTTTTGGTCATTAAAGCTTTTTTTCATTTTTTTTTCATTATTATTATTTCTTTACAAATATTTTTCACGAAACTAACACAATTGAACGCTAAACTAACTAACGGTTCTCGTTGGGTACAACGAATGTGAGGGGTGCTAATACCTTCCCCTCGCATAACCAATTGCCGAACCCGAAATTTGGTCGCAATGACCTTGTTCTCGTTCTCAAAGGGGTTTATCGACGCTCCCCTTTTCAAAAACAAAACTTCGGTGGCGACTTTACTGTTTAAGCGAGCGCTTTCCGCCCGCACATTTTTTCCCGCCGCTTCAGCTGGCGACTTCACTGGGGAAAGTTAGAGAATCAACCCTAGTTAGTTGGTTTAGCTTTTAGTGTTAGTTTTTTTGCCTTAAATGTTTGTTTATTTTTGGTCTTATTTGCTCTATTTTATTTCCGCTTTATTTTTCGCCTTTTTGGATTATGTGCTTTTGTATCGGGGTTGTGATGTTCAAAACACTTTTGAGTGGAGCTCTGCACCCGAGTTTGAAAAAAACCTAGGTTTAGGATGGTGGTTGCTTAGTATTGGCTTTCGAGATAGACATCTCGTTTAGTCAATATGAAGACCCCGCTTAGAGATGGTCCTCTTCGTTGAAAGGTCGTCAGTATAATAGTTAACCCGTTATCATGGCGAAATTCCGAATTGGACCCCTAACTCTAAGAACCTTCTTCTTAGCACCTCTTCAAAATTTGGTGTTTGTATTGACTTTCAAGGTAGACATCTCGTATTGGTTAGTACAAACCCCACCTAGAAGAGACGCACTCGTGAAAGGTTGTCATATAATGGTTAACCCGTTATTTTGGCAAAATTCCGAGATGCCTCCATGATTCTAGGTTCTCCTAACTGTTTAGTATTTTGGTGTTGGCTGCATATTTTGGCAAATCCAATGTGTTGAATAGATGCATCTCCGTATTTAGAACAAGTCTTCAGTTGCAAGGTTTTTGATTTGAAGCTGTTCAGAAGCACTTTTGGCCTTCAGAAGCTGAAAGCACCTTCAAACGCACTGTAGCACTTCAGAAGCTGAAATGTGAGTCTGATGCCCGCGTTGACTTTTGTTGACTTCTTCAGAAGCTGCATTTTTACAAGTTCTTTTGGCGCGAATCTTGGCGAGATTTATCAAGGATTTATCTTCGCATATTGCTTCTAGATTGCTGGTTGATTTGGAGAAGATTTAATGAAGATTTGGTTTGTTTTTATGAAAACACGTATTTTCCTGATGGTATCTTTCAAAGATACATTGAAGATTCAGAAACATATCTGTTTTAGAAGATTTAATTCAGATTAATGTTATTTGCTGAAGGCTATATAAGGAGTGCTTTGCTGCTATTCAAGAGATACGAATTAGAGAGAAAAATTCAGAGAACTGAGTCTTAGTGTTTGTAAGCTTTGAGCTTTGTTTGTGCACCACTCTATTGAGTTGGTTTAGTGTTTTTAATTGAGTTGTAATCACTCTAAGCCTGTAGGTACGAGTGCAGTCAGATGTATTGAAGTTGTTCTTCAAAACAGAGTAGTTTTTGTTAAGGGGTTCAGTAACAGGTTTGTTACTTGAATAGGAAGTTAGTGGTCTCTAATACTCAACGTGTTGGGTAGAATTCAAAACTAGGAGGAAGTTAATTGCTTAGGCTGGGAACTGGGAGTCAGTGTCTTGAGTCATAAGGATTAATTCATATAGTGGAATTCCTTCCTGGATTGGTATCCCCTAGAGTAGGAGGTGTTTACTCCGAACTGGGTTAACAAACCTTGTGCCTTCTTTAGCTTTCCTGCACTTTTTATTTCTGCTGATTATCTGTCTTTTTAAATTGTGCTAAGTTTAGTTCAGAACCTGTTGGTTCATAACCTGTTTACTTTGTGTGATTGCCTAGCCAGAATTTCAATTGGCATCAGAGCAGGCACCCTGCCTGTGTTTTGCGTGAGATCCAGAGGAGTTAATTTCTGGCAAGCATGGATAGAGAAGGAGGCTATGTCAACAGACCACCCCTACTTGATGGCACAAATTAGGAGTACTGGAAATCCAGGATGTGTGCATTCCTGAAATCCATTGACAGCAGAACTTGGAAAGCTGTGATTAAAAGCTGGGATCATCCTGTGGTTTTGGACAAAGATGGTAACAAGACTGAGATTCTGAAGCCGGAAGAGGAGTGGACCAAAGCTAAAGATGATCTGTCACATGGAAACTCAAAGGCTTTAAATGCTATATTCAATGGTGTTGACAAAAACATGTTCAAACTCATCAAGCAATGTACAGTTGCAAAGGATGCCTGGGAAATCTTAAAAACAACTCATGAAGGAACCTATAAAGTGAAGATGTCCAGACTCCAGTTGCTGACTACTAAGTTTGAGAACCTGAAGATGATGGAAGATGAAACTATTCAGGATTTCTACATGAATGTGCTGGACATGGCAAATTCCTTTGATTCACTTGGGGAAAAGATATCTGATGAAATGATAATAAGAAAAATCCTCAGGTCCCTGCCCAAAAGATTTGATATGAAGGTTACAGCCATAGAAGAAGCTCATGACATCACCACCATGAAGGTTGAGGAGCTGATTGGGTCTTTGTTAAATTTTGAGACTGCATTCTGCAAACAGCCTGATAAGAAAGGGAAAGGAGTAGCATTTGCAGTTAACTCAGGGGCTGATGATCAACAAGAGTCTGATGAGGAGGATAGTGATTTATCAGAAGCTCTAGTGTTGCTTGGAAAACAATTCAACAGAATTCTGAAGAAGGTTGACAGAAAATCCAAGACCAAAGGTCAGAATTTCAGATTCAATAACAAGAAGCAACAAACTGATGAGAAGAAGACCAAGTCTGAGGAGAAAAGTAACCAAGGAAAAGGTGTGCAGTGCTTTGAGTGTGAGGGGTATGGACATATCAAGTCTGAATGTCCTACTTTTCTTAAAAAGCAGAAGAAAAGCCTAGCTGTTTCATGGTCTGATGAAGATTTAGAAGAAGACTTTGAGAATGAATCTGCTAAGGGTGACACAAGTCTCATGGTTAAGTTATAGTCTCAGAAGTCAGAAGCTCTTACAAAGTCTGAACCAGTTTTAGAGTCTGAAACATTTTCAGAGTCTGACTCAGAGTCTGATGCTTCATCTGTGTCTGATGTTGCTAAAACCTCATATGATGAACGGGCTGACAACTATAGGAAGCTATATACCAGAAGTGCTGAGGTTTGCAAACAAGTTCTGGATCAGAAGGAGACTATTTTTCAACTGGAGGCTGAAAAAGGAGAATTTCTAGTGCAGAATTCAGAATTAAAAGAAGAAGTAAACCAACTTAATTCCCAACTTGAGAACATGAAAAAGCAGGTCAGGATGATGAATACTGCTACTGATGTGTTGGAGGAAATTCTAGATGCTCAGAAACAAGGAAAAACTGGTTTAGGATTTGTGGATGAGAGTCTGAACCTCAAGCAGAAAAATCCAGTTAAACAGTTTGTTCCTGCTACTCAGACTCATGATCCTATGATTGGAACTTCTAAGATGAGACCTCAGAAGGTAGCCCAGATGCAAGGACAGAAGCAAACTCAGATGAAACCTCAGAATCATACTCAGATGAGACCTCAGAAGCATACTCAGATGAGACCTCAGAAGTATGTTCAGATGCAACCCCAGAAGTTCAACAGAAGGAGGAGAAACCATATATGGATCTGTCATCATTGCGGAAAGAAGGGGCATATTAAACCTTTTTGCTTTAAGTTATATGGCTATCCTGAACATTTTCAATATAGAAGAGTGCAACCAGCTGCAACCATAAACAATGTTCAGTAGGTGTGGAAGCCTAAGGTTCAGAATGTTGGCCTTATAGCTCATACTTCATTGAGAGCCACCTCAAAAGAAGACTGGTATTTTGATAGTGGGTGTTCAAGACACATGACTGGTGTTAAGAAGCTGCTGAGTAATATAAGACCTTATTCCAGAAGCTATGTGACATTTGGAGATGGAGTAAAAGGTCAGATTCTGGGTATTGGTGATTTGATCAGTGAAGGTTTGCCCAGACTTAATGATGTGCTACTGGTGGAAGGATTAACTTCTAATCTGATCAGTATTAGCCAACTTTGTGATCAAGACTTAAAGGTTAATTTCAACAAGCAAGAGTGTTTTGTAACTGATCAAGAAGGTAAAGTTTAGATGAGGGGCTGCAGATCCAAAGATAACTGTTATTTATGGGTATCTGAAGAAGAAAGAAGCCTGACTTCTTGTCTCATGAGCTCAGAAGAGGAAGTCAAGCTCTGGCACCAGAAACTGGGACACCTGCATCTGAAAGGCATGAAAAAAAATCCTAAGTACTGAAGCTATCAGAGGTGTACCTAATCTGAAGATCAATGAGGACAATGTTTGTGGTGATTGTCAAATTGGGAAACAAACAAGAAAGTCTCATCCCAGATTAGTTCATCAGGTAACTACTAAAGTACTAGAACTTTTACATATGGATTTAATGGGGCCTATGCAAGTAGAAATTATTGGAGGAAAAAGGTATGCGTTTGTAATGGTAGATGACTACTCAAGATTCACATGGGTTAATTTTGTTAAAGAAAAGTCTGATACTTTTGAAGTATTTAAAGAGCTGTGCATTCAAATACAAAGAGAAAAAGACTGTGGTATTGTCAGAATCAGAAGTGATCATGGCAAAGAATTTGAAAACAAGAGTTTCTTAGAATTCTGTGCTTCTGAAGGTATAAAGCATGAGTTTTCTGCACCTATCACACCTCAGCAAAATGGTGTAGTTGAGAGGAAGAATAGGACATTAGCAGAATGTGCAAGGGTTATGCTGCATGCTAAGAAACTGCCTTATACGTTTTGCGCTGAAGCCATGAATACTGCCTGCTATATCCATAATAGAGTTACTTTGAAGAAGGGAACAACTTGTACTTTATATGAATTATGGAAAGGGAGAAAGCCAACTGTGAAATACGTTCATGTGTTTGGAAGCAGATGTTACATTTTGGCTGACAGAGAAAATAAGAGAAAACTGGATCCTAAGTCTGATGAAGGTATATTTTTGGGATATTCAGTAAACAGCAGAGCCTATAGGGTGTTTAACTCAAGAACTAAAGTTGTGATGGAGAGCATAAATGTTGTTATTGATGATCTGTCTGCTGAGTATGAAAAGAATGAATCTGAAGTTATTCCAGAGTTTGAAGCCTCAGAAGAACAAACTTCAGAAGAAGAAAATCATCCAGAGTCTGAAGAAGCAGAAGTGCATCCTGATCATGATCCTACCAATAAAGTGCCATCAATTAGAGTTCAGAAGGATCATCCTAAGGAGCTTATCATTGGAAGTTTGGATCAGGGGGTCAGAACCAGGAGATCAGACTCAGCTGCTACTGATTCTTGTTTTGTGTCTAAGTTTGAACCCAAAAATGTGAAAGTAGCTCTAACTGATGAATTTTGGATTGAAGCCATGCAAGATGAGTTGAATCAATTCAAAAGGAGTGAAGTGTGGGATCTGATTCCAAGACCTGAAGGGTTGAATGTGATTGACACTAAGTGGATATACAAGAATAAAACAGATGAAAATGGCACTGTGGTCAGAAACAAGGCAAGGTTAGTTGCTCAGGGTTATACTCAAGTAGAGGGATTGGATTTTGATGAGACCTTTGCACCTGTGGCCAGACTAGAGTCCATAAGATTGCTGTTAGGTGTATCCTGCATTCTCAAGTTCAAGCTATTCCAGATGGATGTGAAGAGTGCATTTCTGAATGGATATTTGCAAGAAGAAGTATATGTTGAACAGCCTAAGGGTTTTGTGGATCATCAGTTTCTAGATCATGTGTACAAGTTGAAGAAAGCCTTATATGGATTAAAGCAAGCACCAAGAGCTTGGTATAAAAGACTGACTCAGTTTCTTGTGGCTCAAGGATACAGAAAAGGTGGTTCTGATAAGACATTATTTGTGAAGAATGAACATGGAAGTCTGATGATTGCTCAGATCTATGTTGATGACATAGTATTTGGTGGGATGTCTCAGAAGAGGGTCAAATTGTTTGTTCAGCAAATGCAGTCTGAATTTGAAATGAGTTTGGTTGGTGAGCTGACATACTTTCTTGGATTGCAAGTCAAGCAAATGGAAGATACCATCTTCATTTCTCAGATTAAATATGCTAAGAACATTGTGAAGAAGTTTGGAATGGAATCTGCTGCTCATAAAAGGACACCAGCTGTTACTCACCTGAAGTTGACTAAGGATGAACATGGAATCTCAGTAGATCAAAGTCAATATAGAAGTATGATAGGGAGCTTATTGTACTTGACTGCAAGCAGACCTGATATCACATTTGTTGTTGGAGTTTGTGCAATATATCAAGCTGATCCTAAAATGAGCCATTTAACTCAAGTGAAGAGAATTCTGAAATATGTGAATAACACAAGTGATTATGGGATCATGTATTCTCATAGTTCAAGTTCTGAATTAATGGGATATTGTGATGCTGACTGGGCTGGAAGTGCTGATGACAGGAAGAGCACTTCAGGAGGTTGTTTCTTTTTGGGAAATAATCTAATTTCTTGGTTCAGCAAGAAACAAAACTGTGTTTTATTGTCAACTGCTGAAGCTGAGTATATTGCTGCTGGGAGTAGTTGTTCACAACTGGTTTGGATGAAGCAAATGCTTGAAGAATATAATATTCAACAAGGTGTTATGACATTGTTTTGTGACAATTTAAGTGCAATTAACATTTCTAAGAACCCTATTCAGCACAGCAGAACTAAACATATAGATATCAGACACCACTTTATCAGAAATCTTGTGGAAGATAAGATCATTCAGCTGGAACATGTGGTTACTGAAGAACAAGTTGCTGACATTTTCACAAAGGCTTTAGATGCTAAACAGTTTGAAAATCTGAGGAGCAAGTTAGGTGTTTGTTTACATGAAGAATTATAGCAATTAAAGCAAACTGGATGTGAGGAAGATAGAGTACCTGTCAGCTTTGTTAATGCTAAGAGTGATGATGTCTCTGATCCTAAGTTTAAAGATAAATCTGGAACAGATTTTGAAGATATTTCTCCAGTTTTCAATCCCTATGTGATGCATGTGTTTTGTCATAATTTTGTGGCTAAAAAGGGGGAGAAAAACCTGTGTTGGTGTTCAGAATGTATTTAGATATGTTTGTTCAGAACTCAGTTGTTTCAGAAGCTGACTAGATTGGTTCAGAAGTTGCATATTTTGTTCAGAATTCATAACCAATGCAACATGAGATATGCTGATGATATTGAGGGGGAATATGTGTCTCAGGGGGAGTACAAGGTCATTAAAGTCCTGAGTGTGATGTGTTTCAGATGTTGCAGAAGCTGGTTTATCATTTTTCACTGCAATTCAGAAGTAAGGGGGAGTTTTATGAGTTGCAGGGGGAGAGTTCAGATGCTGGAGTGGTTGTACATGTGTTTATTTAGTTATGAAGCTTCAGGGGGAGTGTTTTATGTGGTTTTAGTTATCCTGAAGTGATGCTGAATTTATTCAGAAGCTGCAATGTGTGTATCAGTGTTCAGAAGCTGAAACTAATTGGTTTTTATTGTTTAACATAGCTGAATCCGCTGCTAATCTCTTTGCTATGTTATATATTTGTGGATTTCTTCATTGCTGAGATAGTTTTATGGGAGATTGAAGAACTTGGTTGTGTGAACATTGGTTTTAGCCAAAAATTTGCCAAAGGGGGAGATTGTTGAGTATTTTGGTGTTGGCTGCATATTTTGGCAAATCCAATGTGTTGAATAGATGCATCTCCGTATTTATAACAAGTCTTCAGCTGCAAGGTTTTTGATTTGAAGCTGTTCAGAAGCACTTTTGGCCTTCAGAAGCTGAAAGCACCTTCAAACGCACTGTAGCACTTCAGAAGCTGAAATGTGAGTCTGATGCCCGCGTTGACTTTTGTTGACTTCTTCAGAAGCTGCATTTTTACAAGTTATTTTGGCGCGAATCTTGGCGAGATTTATCAAGGATTTATCTTCGCATATTGCTTCTAGATTGCTGGTTGATTTGGAGAAGATTTAATGAAGATTTGGTTTGTTTTTATGAAAACACGTATTTTCCTGATGGTATCTTTCAAAGATACATTGAAGATTCAGAAACATATCTGTTTTAGAAGATTTAATTCAGATTAATGTTATTTGTTGAAGGCTATATAAGGAGTGCTTTACTGCTATTCAAGAGATACGAATTAGAGAGAAAAATTCAGAGAATTGAGTCTTAGTGTTTGTAAGCTTTGAGCTTTGTTTGTGCACCACTCTATTGAGTTGGTTTAGTGTTTTTAATTGAGTTGTAATCACTCTAAGCCTGTAGGTACGAGTGCAGTCAGATGTATTGAAGTTGTTCTTCAAAACATAGTAGTTTTTGATAAGGGGTTCAGTAACAGGTTTGTTACTTGAATAGGAAGTTAGTGGTCTCTAATACTCAATGTGTTGGGTAGAATTCAAGACTAGGAGGAAGTTAATTGCTTAGGCTGGGAACTGGGAGTCAGTGTCTTGAGTCATAAGGATTAATTTCTATAGTGGAATTCCTTCCTGGATTGGTATCCCCTAGAGTAGGAGGTGTTTACTCCGAACTGGGTTAACAAACCTTGTGCCTTCTTTAGCTTTCCTGCACTTTTTATTTCTGCTGATTATCTGTCTTTTTAAATTGTGCTAAGTTTAGTTCAGAACCTGTTGGTTCAGAACCTGTTTACTTTGTGTGATTGCCTAGCCAGAATTTCACTAACTCAAAAACTTAGAACTACCCTTAGTGAGAACCCTGATATAGAAAGCACATAGAACTAAGCTCTCGTAAGGAGCCATCCCTTTAAGTTTTATTTCTCAATTATCCATACCTACACAAAGCATACATGCATTGCATCCACATGCATAAAATCTTTTTTTTAATATACAAGTTTGTTTTAGGGAATTGCAAAGGCAAAGTGTGTTGCAAATGTCTAACAAATTGAACATGGGCTCCGAGAAAAGAAGAATTCTGTCATTGAAAGTCGAGCTCCCTATGATAAAAGACTTTAGGGAGAAGATTGAGGCAATCTAAAAAAATTTGTAACCCGCCTACTTGTATGACTCCTTGATCATTAATGAAAAATCCTTATTTCTTTTTTGTTATCTCTGTTTCTCTTTATCTCAATGCCTTTACAATTGGAAGATACTTGCAGGAGCACCAAAAGCCTTGCAGTTCCCTAAAAATTAATCATAACAAAAAAAAACTTTTTCATGCATTTGCATTAACATCATCCATAACATGCATACATTTGTTTTCATACCCAAAACTCATTCCCCTTCTTATTACCAGGAATTCCTACAATCCAAACTGATTCATCGGCATTCGCATTACACTTGAAACAACGCACGAAGGATCATGGAAAATAAATGATGCTGCGAAGATACCCATTGATAAAATTCAAGAAACTTTCCGCAGTGCGAGTTTTGCTAGTGAAGATCAAGTAGTTGTCGTTGAAGATGTTCCAGATGATGGGGAGACACCTTGTTTGGTCTACCATTGCTCTCCGAATGCAAGTCTCAACAACTGGACTGCCGTTGAAATCCCAAAGATATTTTCTTTTTCAAAGTAATTTTTATCATGTTTTTCAAATCCTTTTGCTCTGCCCAAGGCTTAAGGATAACTTTGTAGGGCACCCTTTTATTTTCAAATGTTGAATCATCATCGATAAAAAGCATTTTGTTTTCCACTACTATTTAGTTTTTTTTCATTTTTGCATTTTCAAAAAAAAAAATGGTAATCCTTTCCTTTCTTTTGTTTTATTTTTGTTTTGTTCATCCTTCTAAAATAAAAAATCATCATAAAACACATGCAAATCCCTGAATAAACCCATTGAATATGATACCGCTATAATCCCGCATAACCTTGAGCTCCCCATTAACCAAGCTGAAGAGGATGGTGAAAGCGATTGTGAGCTTCCCGAGGAGTTGGCAAGACTGCTAGAGCATGAGTCTAAAGAGATACAGCCGAATCAAGAGCCTGTGGAGGTAATCAACTTGGGAACTGAACATGACCGAAGAGAGGTCAAGATCAGATTGTCTTTAAAGGCAAAAGAGCGCGAGAAGTTGGTCGAACTCTTGAGGGAATATATAAATGTGTTTTCATGGTCGTACCAAGACATGCTAGGATTGGATACCAAGATAGTTGAGCACAAGCTGCCGCTCCGGCCAGAATGCCCGCCGATAAAACAGAAGTTGAGAAGGACAAGACCGGACATGTCACTCAAGATCAGGGAAGAGGTCAAAAGACAGTTTGATGCAGGATTCCTAGCCGTGGCAAAGTATCCACAATGGGTTGCCAACATAGTACCAGTGCTGAAGAAAGATGGTAAAGTGCGAATGTGTGTCGACTACCGAGATCTGAATAAAGCAAGTCCCAAGGATGACTTCCCATTACCTCACATTGACATGTTGGTAGACAATACAGCCCGGTTCGCGATTTTCTCATTTATGGATGGATTCTCCGGCTATAATCAAATCAAGATGGCTCCAGAAGACATGAAGAAAACTACCTTCATCACCCCATGGGGAACATATTGCTACAAGGTAATGCCTTTCGGCTTGAAGAATGCTGGAGCAACCTATCAAAGGGCAATGATGGCTCTTTTCCACGAGATGATGCACAAAGAAATAGAGGTCTATGTGGATGACATGATCGCCAAGTCTGAAACTGAAGTAGACCATATCCTCCACTTGCAAAAGTTATTCGTATGTTTAAGGAAATACAGACTGCGACTCAATCCAGCTAAGTGTACCTTTGGTGTCAGGTCCAGAAAGTTACTTGGTTTCATCGTTAGTCAACGAGGGATTGAGGTTGACCCTGACAAGGTACGTGCAATCCAAGAAATGCCAGCTCCTCGTACTGAAAAAGAAGTTCGTGGTTTTCTAGGGAGATTGAACTACATCTCTAGGTTCATTTCTCATCTCACCGCTACTTGTGAGCCAATCTTTAAATTGCTACGTAAGGATCAGGCCATCATATGGAATGAGAATTGCCAAGGGGCATTTGAAAAGATCAAACAATACTTGCAAGAATCACCCATCTTGATACCGCCCGTTCCTGGAAGACCTCTCATTATGTACTTAACAGTATTGGAGGAATCCATGGGATGTGTGCTGGGGCAACATGATGAAACTGGTAAGAAGGAGCATGTCATCTCTTTCTTGAGCAAGAAGTTTACCGATGTCGAAACCAGATACACCCTGCTAGAAAGAACTTGTTGTGCTTTGGCATGGGCTGCCCGCCGATTGAGACAGTACATGATTTGTCACACAACATGGTTGATATCAAAGATGGATCCAATCAAGTACATCTTTGAGAAACCCGCTCTGACTGGAAGGATTGCCCGTTGGCAAATGCTGTTATCCGAGTATGACATCCTGCACGTAACTCAGAAAACCATTAAAGGAAATGTGCTAGCAGATCACTTGGCTCATCAACCAGTGGAAGACTATCAGCCCATACCATTTGATTTCCCAGATGAAAATATTATGGCTTTAAAAGAAGATGAGGTCATAGGAGACGATGAGGGACCCGAACCGGGAGCTCGATGGAAGCTTGCATTCGATGGTGCATCTAATGCAATGGGGCATGGGATTGGAGCTGTTCTAATATCTCCAAGGGGTGGTTATACCCCCTTCACAGCAAGAATATGTTTTGACTGTACAAATAATGTGGCAGAATATGAAGCATGCATCTTGGGCCTTGAGGCTGCCATCGACTTAAGAGTCAAGATTTTGGAGGTGTATGGAGATTCAGCCCTAGTCATTTACCAAGTAAAAGGAGAATGAGAAACCCGTCATCCCAAGTTGACCCCGTACCGCACTCATGTCTTGAAGCTAATAAAGTTCTTCGACGAAATCACCTTCCATCATATCCTTAGAGAAGAAAATCAAGTAGCAGATGCTTTGGCTACGTTATCGTCAATGTATAAAGTGAAATTTCACAATGAAGCACCACTTATAAAGGTAGAGCGCCGAGATGAGCCGGCATACTGTCTATCCATCGAAGAGGCATCTGATGGCAAGCCATGGTACCATGACATCAAGGTCTACCTCAGAGATCAAGAATATCCTGCAAACATTTCAAATAGGGATAAAAAGACTCTAAGACGACTATCAGCTAAATTCTTCCTGAATGGTGAAGTGCTCTACAAAAGAAATCACGACCTGGTTCTTCTCAGGTGTGTGGACAAACATGAGGCAGACTTGCTAATCAAAGAAATCCACGAAGGGTCTTTCGGTACTCATGCCAATGGACATGCAATGGCTAGAAAAATCCTAAAGGCTGGTTACTATTGGCTGACCATGGAATCTGATTGTTTCCACTACGCTAGGAAGTGCCACAAGTGCCAAATCTACGCTGATAAGGTGCACGTGCCTCCGACTCCTTTGAATGTGATGGCATCACCTTGGCCGTTCTCTATGTGGGGCATCGACATGATTGGACCCATTGAACCTCAAGCTTCAAATGGACACCGGTTCATCCTAGTCGCCATTGACTACTTCACCAAATGGGTTGAAGCTGCTTCATATGCCAATGTAGCTAAGCAAGTGGTGGTTCAATTCATCAAAAAGGAGATAATATGTCGCTACGGATCCCCAACAAAATCATCACTGACAATGGCACTAACCTGAACAACAAACTGATGAAAGAGTTGTGTGAAAATTTCAAAATCGAACACCACAACTCTTCACCATACCGACCAAAGATGAATGGAGCCGTAGAAGCAGCAAACAAAAACATCAAGAAAATCCTTCAAAAGATGGTGAAAACTTACAAAGATTGGCATGAAATGCTTCCCTTCGCCTTACATGGCTATAGGACCTCGGTTCGCACCTCGACAGGGGCAACCCCGTTCTCCCTGGTATATGGCATGGAGGCAGTCCTCCCCATTGAGGTGGAAATTCCCTCAATGAGAGTCCTGATGGAGGCCAAATTAGAAGAAGCAGAATGAATCCAAGCAAGGTTTGACCAGTTAAACTTAATCGATGAGAAGCGGATGATAGCCTTATGTCATGGTCAGTTATATCAAAGCAGGCTCAAGAAGGCGTTCGACAAGAAGATCCGTCCTCGAGAGTTCCAAGAAGGCGACCTAGTGTTCAAAAGGATCTTACCTATACACAAAGATTCGCGTGGAAAGTGGACCCCGAACTATGAAGGCCCTTATGTAGTGAAGAAAGCCTTCTCTGGAGGAGCCTTGATTCTCACAACAATGGACGGCGAGGACTTTCCACGTCCTGTGAATTCCAATGTAGTCAAGAAATACTATGCGTAATAACAAAAGAACTCCCCCTAAGTTGAAAATCTGAAAGGGCAACTTAGGCAAAAAGGGGCATCCCGGTGGACTGAAAACTCGAAAGGGCGGTCCAGGCAAAAATTAGGGATACAAAAAAACAAAAGAAAACCCGCTAAGTCGAAAACCTTAAAAGGCGACTTAGGCAAAAGTTGGGAAAAAGAAAAAGGGCAGGTAACTACATCAAGACAATTCGCTCCTAACATCAACTGAAGAACCAATTCCTTCGCCATCCCCAGGAGCTAGGTGTTGTGGACTTAGGGTTATTAAGAAAGCAGTGGTCGTCATGACTCAATGGGAACTTCCAGTGTTTTCCCTATTCCCATCTTCATTTCTCTTATTCATCTTTGTGGAGTTACACCTTTAGTGTGCTTCCATTCCATGTACAAAATCGTGTTTGATCATTAATAAAGTGCATCCTTCTATTTTACCTTTGTCATTTTTTATCTCCAATAAATGCTGTTTATTTTGATGATACAATTTTGAAATAAAAAGTAATAACATAAAATCTGTTGAAATCATGGTCAATTTGATTTTAAAAATATCTAAAGGGAATCAACGGTTCCCAGTGAGATGTTTGTATCTCTCAAAAGTTCTCAGAGCAATCACAAATGATTCCCCTTTTGTAGCAGAATCAGCAGCTACATAACATACAAAGTGCCCGTGCAAGCACGAGATGTCGAAAGCTCCGTCAGCAGCCATTAATCTGAAACTTCAAAAGCAATGGGTATTGCGAATGCCGAAGGATAGAAAACCCCAAATATCGTACCTTGACCATTTTACCCCATAAAATTCCCAAAGCCCGACCATGCTCGACACCCAACCATAGCTGAAGCCCAACATGTCCTTGTTTTACCCCAAGCTCCAGCATGCTACACGCATCATATCACACACATTCATTAACATGCATCTCATATTCATATCATACTCTCCCTCACAATTCCTCATGCTTCCCCGAGAAACACTCCCCAGTGAGTATCCCATGTTCTTACACTCCTTAGCGAGTCATCCCAGTGTTCCCTAGTGAACCTCATTCAAGAACTTCCCCAGTAAGTTTTTCTAAAAAAAAAATCCCCCAACGGATTTCTTCCCAAATTGTCCCATTCCCGAGTGGACCTGCTCACGGCCACTAAAGTTCCCCAGTTAAAACTCCCCCAGCGAGTTTACCTGATCATATCATATCATTATCATTTCACCAGCGTCAGACTGGCGATGAACACATCATATCATTATCATTTCACCAACGTCAGACTGGCGATGATCACATCATATCATTATCATTTCACCAGCGTCAGACTGGCGATGATCACATCATATCATTATCATTTCACCATCGTCAGACTGTCGATGATCACATCATATCATTATCATTTCACCAGCGTCAGACTGGCGATGATCACATCATATCATTATCATTTCACCAGCGTCAGAATGGCGATGATCTGCACAATCATATTATATCATTATCATTTTACCAGCGTCTGACTGGCGACAATCTTATCACCCTTTATCATTTCACCAAGACCCACTTGGCAGAAATCAGTCAAACATCACTTTTCCTAGTGAATCGACTTTCAGCATAAACGGCTGAATAAGATCACTTTATCCTTAGGGATCCACCTCTGGCATAAGCGGCTAGATAAGATCACCTTTATCCTTAGGTATCCACCTCTAGCATAAGCGGCAAGATAAGATCACCTATCCCCATGGATCGACCTTCAGCATAAACGACTGAATAAGATCACTCAATCCTTAGGATCTACCTCTAGCATCAGCGGCTAGATAAGATAACCTTTCCCAGTGAATTGACTTTTAGCATAAACGGCTGAATAGATCACTTTATCCTTAGGGATCCACCTCTGGCATAAGCGGCTAGATAAGATCACCTTGATCCTTAGGTATCCACCTCTAACATAAGCGGCTATATAAGATAACCTTTCCCCGTGAATTGACTTTCAGCATAAACGGCTGAATAAGATCACTCCATCCTTAGGACCTACCTCCAGCGTAGGCGGCTGGATAAGATAACCTTTATCCCCAGTGGATCGACCTTCAGCATAAGCGGCTGAATAAGATCACATTTGTCCTTAGGAATCTACCTCCAGCGTAGGCGGCTAGATAAGATAACCTTTATCCCCAGTGGATCGACCTTCAGCATAAGCGGCTGAATAAGATCACCTTTGTCCTTAGGAATCTATCCAGCGTAGGCGGCTGGATATGGTCACCTTTATCCCCAGTGGATCGACCTTCAGCATAAACGGCTGAATAAGATCACCTTTGTCCTTAGGAATCTACCTCCAGCGTAGGCGGCTGGAGAAGATAACCTTTATCCCCATTGGATCGACCTTCAGCATAAGCGACTGAATAAGATCACCTTTGTCCTTAGGAATCTACCTCTAGCGTAGGCGGCCGGATATGATCACCTTTATCCCTAGTGGATCGACCTTGAGCATAAGCGGCTGAATAAGATCACCTTTGTCCTTAGGAATCTACCTCCAGCGTAGGCGGCTGGATATGATCAACCTTCCCCCGGTGGAGGCATGTTGTCTGTATCGTTTCACCAGGATCTGCTTGGCGACGATTATTTTCAATCGTATCAGTCTAAGTACCAGCCACGACTGGAGATGACCATTTACATTTTCGCATCATCAATTTACTGTCTTTTCACACATTTTTCTATCTTGAAGGACAAAATTCGGGTCCTTATATTTACTTATCTTTTACAATGATAATATGAAAACCATCGTTATTCATATTTTCTAGTAAAATATAATTAAATAAGGGCAGCTGTAGTACCCTAATTTTATCCAAGTCTCTTTTAAAAAAAATCATCATCATCATGCAAAACAAAAAAAATCAATTTTCATTTTTCTTCTTTTTTAAAAAAATAATAAAAAAAGTTTTATTATTTATTATTATTATTATTATTATTATTACTTTTATTATTATTATTATTATTATTATTATTATTATTATTATTATTATTATTATTATTACTTTTATTATTATTATTATATTTGTTTTTCTAAAAAAAAACTATACAAAGCAAAAAAAAAAACAACAAAGTCAAGGAAAGCTGCAAAGCTTCTCCCCTGTTTTCCAGCACCTCCAGCTTGCCTTTCCTTGCCATTTGCTTTATCAAAACCAGTCAAGGAATGCTGCAAGCTGCTGCCCCTGTTCTTGCAAGCTGCTGCCCCTGTTCCTGCAAGTTGCAGCCCTATTCCAACACATCCTTTCCTTTCCATTTTCTTTCATTTTTCTTTGTCAAAGAAGGCTGTAAGCTGCTGCCCCTGCAAGCAGCGCCCCTTCTTGCTTGTTTTCTCCCAACCTCTGCACAAAACAGCACCCTTCCTTTCCATTTTCTATCAACTTCTGTCAGAACTCAGCCCCTAGTTGTCCAGAATTAACCAAAGTCTTCACCAAGATCACAAGGCAAGGTCACTTCCTTCCCTTTTCATTAAATGCTAACCAAAGTCTTTGCCATAGCACACAAAAAGGTCTAGCTTTCAAGGGATTTTCATGATGACAAATGATCACAAAATTGCCTATATAAGAGGCACGAAAATTAGAGAAAGAAGAGGAATTTTTTAGAGAGCAAAAACAGAACCAAAAAGCAGCAAGAATTCATAACAAACTTCCAAAGAGAAAAGCTCTGTTTTTTCTGTTTTTTCTTTTACAAACCACCACAACAAATCAACAGAATCAAAACAACTACTAAATCATAAGAATCATCATACAAAGAGAGAAGAATAGTAGCAAAACACCATTTTGTTATTGTTCATCTTCTCCATCACTTCCATCTTCAAGAAACCACAACCATCCAAAAGCCCCTTTCATTTTCTTGTGCATCTAAAGCTTTGGCTAGGAATTGGTAAGTATCTTGAACCTTCTTATCTCTTTTTTTTTGCATTCTGTTTAAGTGTTTGTAGCCTTTTTCATAAAAAATGCATTTTCTATCATAATTTCATGGGCATGACTTGAAGCCAAAATGTATTAGGTTCTAGGACATCTTTTGGTAGATCTAAAACCACTAAGATGTAGTATTCATGGCAAACTTTACATTGATATTTTCATTTTGGTATTTGGTTCAGTTTTGAGTGAGAAATTTAACTCAGAAGTTGATAAAAAGTCACAGAACTCTGTTCTGCTGTTCCTGCATTATTTTACTGCATTTTTAGTAATCTTTAACTCATTTTTGCACTAAAAACATCATTCAAAAAACCCCAAAAAATCACAAAGATTACAAATCACCAAAACAAAAGTGGATTGCTTCTTTTTCTTACTGTTTTCAAACATTTTTTTTACCCCCCTGAGGCTCTGAAATCAGAATCACTAGCAGGATCTGAACAGTACTTCAGAAGCAGCTTCTGAACAATGCTTCTGAACAGTGCTTCTGAACCCCAGAGTCTGAACAGTGCTTCTGAAACCCAGAGTCTGAAGTCAGCTTCTGAAGGCTTCGCAGAGCAAAGTTCTGGTCGCTCTGCGACCGTAGCAGAACAGTGCTTCTAAAGTTCAGAGTCTGAAGTCAGCTTCTGAAGGATTCGCAGAGCAAAGTTCTGGTCGCTCTGCGACTGTAGCAGACTCAGCTTCTGAGTTTCAGCTTCTGAAGGTTTGCAGAGCTAAGTTCTGGTCGCTCTGCGACCGTAGCAGAACTCAGCTTCTGAGTTTAAGCTTCTGAAGCTAGCTTCTGAGGTTCTATAGTGAGGATTCAGAGTCTGAAGGGGCTGTTTACTCATTTTATTTCAAAAATACAAAAAACATAAAAACCAATTTTTCTTTTTCTTTTTGTGTGAGTGAAAAAGGAAAACTTGGGTAGACACCCGACGCTTCCCCGAATGTTCGGAAACGAGGTAGACACTTCGCTTTCGGTCGAATATTCGTCCTCCGTTTAAAATCAATCCCAACCCACCAAACTTTATTTTTATTCACGCCCATGCACGTTTTCAAATGGATATCATCGCCCAAGTGCGAGTCCGTCCTTTTTTAAGCAAACTTTTTCGCCCAAGCGCGATCAAATCTCTTTTCACAAACGGACATGTTTTATCAATTCTAACGCGATACAAACAAATGCTTAAGCCTCCTACGCGCGAGCACAAGCTATGTTTAACCGCTAGAATACGATTAAAACATCGTTCTTTAAAACCAAATCATGTTTTTTTACAAATAAAACAATCAACACACAAACATTTGCTACAAAGAACTACGTAGCTTTGAATTCTCCATCGCACCAGGAGATACGTAGGAGCAAGATCAAACTCTTGTCAAGCACACTAACAAAAAAACTCATTTTTGGTCATTAAAGCTTTTTTTCTTTTTTTTATTATTATTTCTTTACAAATATTTTTCATGAAACTAACACAATTGAACGCTAAACTAACTAACGGTTCCCGTTGGGTACAACGGATGTGAGGGGTGCTAATACCTTCCCCTCGCATAACAGATTCCCGAACCCGAAATTTGGTCGCAATGACCTCGTTCTCGTTCTCAAAGGGGTTTATCGACGTTCCCCTTTTCAAAAACAAAACTTCGGTGGCGACTTTACTGTTTAAGCGAGCGCTTTCCGCCCGCACATTTTTTCCCGCCGCTTCAAAGAGTATAAGAATGAATGAGTAAGAATGAGGGAAAGAATGAGAAATATATATAATAGACTTCTGTCAACGGTCACATGAGGCAATTGCAACGGTTAGGAATGTTTTCCGACGAATTTTTTCGTCGCTAAGCAGCCTGCTTTCCTAGGAATTTTTTCGTCGGTAAGCATCACCCACTCAAATTCAAACACGTAGGCTTTATATGAGTGTGGTCCCATGTGCTTTCCTAGGAATTTTTTCGTAGGTAAGCATCACCCACTCAAATTCAAACACGCAAGCTTTATATGAGTGTAGTCTCATGTGCTTTCCAAGGAATTTTTTCGTCGGTAAGCATCACCCACTCAAAGCTTGCCACGCGCACATTTCTGGTCTTGAGGGACCACATGGTTGCTTTCCGACGAATTTTTCGTCGGTAACCTAGTTGCTTTCCGATGAATTGAAATTCCTAGGAAAATTGGATGTTTTCTTGTAGTGTTATAAAATTAACTTTTTACTAAAAACGGTTAAGGTCCACCTTTGGATCATTTTTGGGAGGTCTATATTAGACAAACATTTAACAAATTAAATATATTTTTCCTGTAACTGAGACATATCTTGCATCATGCACATGTTGATTTATATCATTGAATCAATAAGTAACAATATTGAATCAAATGAGATATGATGTGACTTATTAATCTAATGGTTAAAATCACACTTGTGTACGAGGCAGAACAATTTTACTTGTCCACATTGGACAAAGGCTATATATCTATACTATATATAAAGAAAATAGACCATTTCGGCTCTTTTCGGCTGACTTTTTCTACTTCCAAAATTACACTAAGTTTTCAATGCAAATAGCACATATAACAAATAGATAAGAGTAAATTCAAATATTAAACGAAAATGTAACAAATTGTATGTCCGATTTTTTCCTTAAAAAAGATAATGGATGAGAGTGAATTCAAATATTAAAAAAACGTAACAAACACAATATTTTTTTTGTTACCACACAAAATATATCGTGTAACAAACACGATATGAGTATATGTCCAGTTTTTTTCCCTTTATCCTTAAAAAAAGTGTAACAAACTAGATCATATATATATATATATATATATATATATATATATATATATATATATATATATATACAATTTCTTTTTCCTTTATAATTTAAAAAGTGTAACAAACTAGATGAATATATCTATACTTACTTTTTCATTATCTCAATTATACCCTTAAACAACTTTTTCTCTAATAAACATTGTTGTTGGTGTCATTAAAAAGATAAGAATTTAGATTATATTTTTTTATTATATTGTTGGTGTCATTGAAATAGATAAACATGATTAGTTTTGTTTCTTATAATTTGAAAGCAACTGGCATTTATAATTTTACTTTTGATCAAAATCAAAATTTCATAAAAAAATATCATTTATAATTTTCAAACGTTAGCGCAATAATAAGAGCGGAAAAACGTCTTTTCGCTAATATAAATAAATATAATTGGTATACTTGATCGCAATAGCTCCAAATGTCTTGAATACATGGGGAGCGAAAGATAGGAAAGAATGTGTCTACCGAAAATTGAGCAAAAAAAACCACTACCAAATCTCCACCACATTTCTTCACACTAAGGTTTTCTCCATTAACCTCTTCCACCACCACCATCCACCATGACAACCACTACCAAATCTCCACCATTCTTCATCATTCCATGGTTATGTCTTCAATCACAACCAGATAAGCCTTCAACCTCAAACCCTCAAGCTGCGATCTCAAAAAGAAACTTCTTTGATGCTTTAAACAACATATGTGATATTTCGGTGTTGCAGCTGTCACAATCGGTGATCAAAGGAGACAAAGTTGCTATCAAGATCCCAAAGGACGAATATAAACTTAGTTTAGGTGCATGGAAGCACAATCTTCATGGAAGGATGCTCTGGCCTAAGGGTGCAACACCTTTGAAGGTAGGTGTCTTGAAAGCCATGCTAACTCCTCAATGGAAAACCCTAGGTAAATGGGGGATTACTCCTTTAGGAAAAGAATATTATGAGTTTTCATTTTCTTCATTAGAAGATGCAAATAGTGTCAGATCAATATTTTCATGGAATTTGAACATAGGATTGTTGAAATTATTTGATTTGGTAAAAGATTTTAACCCTAGCTTGCAACAACAATCATCAACATAAGTTTGGCTTCGTATTTTTTGTCTTTCCCAATAGTGTTGGAGACCAAAAATCTTGTTGGTCATAGCAAGTAGTGTTGGTATGCCTATTTGCACTGATCAAGTCACAAACAAGCCTAGGTTTGATCGTTAGTTTGGTCTTTTTGTTCATGTTTTGGTTGACATGGATTTAAGAAAAGAACAAAAATTGCTTGCTACGGAACTTGAAAACCCAAAATTGGTGATTGTATTCCATTTGTCATATGCAGTATATCTTCCAAGATTTCCTCCCGTCTTGTATAAACATTAAATTTTAAAACCTGTTTTAATTGTAGTATTTTGAATCCTTATTACACTAAGTAGTCAAGTAGAACAAGAAACTGAAGGAAAAATTTCCATCAGTTCAGAAGGCTGTCAGTTTCAAACAGCATAAGATTCAGGCGAAGATCGATTGATGTAACAAAGAGAAGAAGTTTCTGGATGAGGTAAGTTGTAAGTCATCATGCTTGGGGATCTTCTTTTCACAATAATATATCCAAGTTAAAACATGTCTTTATAAAAAAAAAAAAACAAAAGTTATAGCCATGTCATAGGATTTTGTGTTGTCTCATTAATAGTAGTATATCACAAGGACATGAAAACTTCTTGCAAGTTTGCAAATATTTTTGTTGTTTATGTCTGTAGCTAAATGACAATCTTTAGAAAATGAGGAGATCTAGAGAGCCAAGTTACTTGACATTGAAGAGAGGCATCCTTTATCCGTTCTCTATTACTCTGTCATTGGTGATGTATTTTCTCAAAATAGTACTCCTCATCCCTAATTATAAGATCATTTACAAAAAAAAAATATTTGTCCAGAAATATAAGACCTACAAATTTCTAGATGCATTTATTACTCTTTTTTCAAATATACCTCTTATTAATACTATTAATTTGTCTTGGAATATATGATAAGTAACATTGAATTAATGTATTATATACAAAGGGTAATTTAGTAAAAATAAACACATACATTTCAGAAAAATTTATTACTTCAACTGTTTTTCTTAATACCAGCGATTTTTGTTAAGCGTTCTTATAACAAGGGAAGGTGGGAGTATTTATGTTCAAGATATCTTGTACCAAGAAACCAAATGTGAACAATTACTGCTTTAATGTGTGTCATTTATAGGGATGTTCTTTTTCTCCACTTTGTAATTGTGATGCTCTAGTTCCCATGTCTTGAACTCAATAATTTATCTTTTTCTTATAATAACCTTATTGATTTAATATCTCATTTCATATATTTCTCTCTTTGCAATAAATAACAAAGGGTCATATTGGAAAAACAACATTAAATATTGCATTGAACATTAAAAACAACAGTTAATTAAGAAAAAAAATCTACAAAAGAGACGGTTAAAAAAGAACGAGGGCGTAACTCATAAGCTCCTACATTAGTTTGCATCCTAGAAAACTCTACAACAAATTAGGACATAGCTCATTCAACAAAACAATACAATCTCTAACAACAATAAAACCAAAATAAGTTAAATCAACAAATGTTTATTAAAATTATATACTACTATTTAGCATCTAATTAGAAGAAAACATTTTCCAGGGCATAACGTTATACATGTAGTTGGAGCCCTCGGTCATGAACACCATCATCTTCATGTCATCTTTGTCCATTGGGATTTGGTTGTACCTTGAAAAAGCATGCATGAATGATATGTGTTCATATCCTGAAGAATTGTCCACCAATTTATCAATGTTGGGGAGAGGGTACGTATCTTTGTGATAACCGAAAAATAGTTGGTTTTCACGTTGCACTTAGCTTCCATAATGAACAAGAAATTAAGTGATTGTATTGCCTAAGACGTCTAATTAGTGTCTATTTAGGATTTTATAGCTTTAAGTTGTTTTTAGTGTTAATTAATCATTATGAACTAGTAATGCTTGTTATGAATGTTTGATGATGTAGGATAAGGAATGGCTCTGAAGATATGGGAAGCTACAACGTGGATCAGGATTGTTTTGCTGAAGATTTGGAAAGATGCAGCTCATTGGATCGCTAATCGGGTTGTACAACTAGTACGGACCCAGGGGACTACATCTGGACATTGCTTAATGAGGAAGAATATGAGTTGGCGCCAATGATTGGAATTCTAGGAATAAAAGAAGGATATGCTAGGAATAGGTAGGATATGATGAGGACAACTCATGTGTAAAATGACCAAAGGGTACAAGATGTAGTGGTTGACCTTGTACTATAAAAGGACAACCATGTGTTGGGGCCAAGGGTCCGAAAATTTGTTAGTAAATTGGATAGGCCAAGTTCCATCTACGGTTAGAAGCTTTAAAGTTCTCACTACATCTCATCTTCACCATAGATGAGAATGAGTGCTAGATTTTAGAGTTTTAGAGTTAGATTAATTGGTGATGCTTTTAGCTCACCACTTTTCTTCAAGGATTGTAATCTTGTACTAGCTCTATTTAATCTATCAATTTAGCTTTTCATGTTTTCATTTATGTTTATCTTCATGTTCGTCTCTTAGGTTCAGCTCACCATGAGCTAAACCCCTTATTGTGGTTTAGACATGGTGAGGTTATGGTATTCTTTATTTGCGATATATAAAGCTATAACGTCGAACTTCTTTCTAACAAACTAATTTAACTCAAAATCTTTAGAAGTGAGAATTGATCACTTTTACTTCTAATGCTATAGCTCCCTGATCTTGACCAGGTATGAGAGTGGAACATGTTTGTTAGATATGAATTTGTCCCTAAGCATCGAGAGGTGAAGGGATCAAGAGAGACTTCTTGAAGGTAAACTAGATTTCGGAAGAAGGATAAACTCTAAGATCTAGATATGACTCTTGTCATAGGCCAAAGGCTCAATAGAATAACACTTCGGTGGGAAATGTTGAGATCCTAACATGCATGATTGTACTCTAAGAGGTACGTCTTCACAGCCTTAACACGAAGGCTGAGTGCAAAACACTCTTAGTGGCCACCAGGTTGCCAAGAAGCCGTAGAAAGCTATATCTTTGTAAATAGTAAAGCTTTGTCAGAATCTTCCGAAGGTTTGTTTTTCTTCTTTTGTCACTTTGTCGGAATGGAAATTTTGTTGTCTACTACCCCCGGAGTCGCATTTTGTTGGTTGCGTTGTGCGGCTTTGAGGTGCATAGAAACCTCTGTTGGAGTTTTCTATTAATTTTCTTCCTCTCTCTTCAGTCTATCATTTTACTGTTGAATTAAGTTCACAAGGATCTTCAAGAGTTTGTTCGCCTCTGGAGGTGGCGAAAGATTCTGACTCGTGGCCTGAGTGAGATTTTCCTTTGGGAAGAACGACAGTGGTCCTGTCGTTTAAAGAATTGAGTTGTTCGCGATTATTGGAGAAGCTTCTATGCTAGTCTCATTTTTATCCACTTGAGCGAGAATCGAAATCGAACGATCCTAAAGATTCTGAATCGCCGATCGAACCTCTGCAGTGGTGGAAGTTTTGCTCCCGGTGGTTCTCTTCCCAGTTCTGATCATGATTTCGTGTTGATTGATGCAACTGTTAAGCCATTGTGGTGGAGGAACTTGTAACTGAAAATAGTTACGATAGAGGAAGTGCGTAACCGAAAATGGTTACGGTGGAGAATCGTTTGAATTGTAGGGAATTAGTGAACAATTTCCTCCTTATAGCGCCAATTGATCTGTTCGATGACGATTGAGGAATTGGAACAGTTGTTCACGGTGCTCCGGTGTGGCGGAAGTTGAGCTTTCACAGTGGAGGAGAAAGGTGTCAAAGGCATGTTAGCACTCCAACGCTCAACTTAGTAACTAAAAGAGGTGGTTATGTGCAAAATATGGTAAAAGTGAAGTGTACCTTAACGGTGACGCTGAATCATCCTTATATAGGCGCAAAGAACGCTAATTGTCCCTCTGAAGTGCGGTGCCTTCTTAGGAGGCCGTTCGTGATGATGTGGACGATGGAGATGGAGTCAAGGCGTACTCTTATGCGGAATTCCTCACAAGACTACGCGTGCTCCGTGATCATGTTTGCCTTGTTTGTCTTGGGATTTGGCTTAATGGGCCTTGCTTTATTGAGCTTCTAGCTAGTCCGAAACAATTACAATACAAATGTAAATAACTAAAACATCAATACAGAATCAGATTTTCCTAATTGTAAGAAAAGGTAATAGCTAGTTGCCAAATATAACTTAATAGATAGAAATAAGTAGGAGATTAATGAGACTCATTAATGGGATCTATTTCTTTAAGTTAAATCCACTAATCTTTTATTAGTGTTTATCTTTCTCTTTTTTTCTTTTTCTTTCTCCCTCTCTCTCTCATAAATTCACAATAAATGAAGAGTAGATTAATGGAGAAAACCTGAAGTCCATAAAATCAAATACTCTCTCTGATCCTTTTTATAATAAACAAAAGTGTCAATTTTTTTGGTGCTTTTTTATAAGAAACATTGACCAATTTTCAAATTTATTAGATTTTAATTTTCACTTGTGCCATTATTATAAGATATAATATAAGTATGTTGGTGCAATTAAGAGTAATTAATAAAACGATATTCATGGAATAAATTAAAATTTTAGGAGTATTGGATGAAAAATAACTATATTCAAGGGGTTTCCTTGATCTTTGTGATTTATGTGTTTTGTTTTTATAAAAAAAAAAACCGAAAGGAGTATAAACAAAGGTTTGTATACTTACAACCAACTTCACTTCACTTCAGTTGCAACGACTAAACTCGACACCCACAAGATAGCAAATACTTTGCCATTTTATTTGGGACTTTTTTTATACAAGATCGTCACTTTTTTTACTTCAATAATAAAGGTTTTTCTATAATTGGACCACCCCGAAAAAAATCCGTAGCCCACTAATGGGACAGAAAAATTAAAGTTTGTTTTTCACCTGAGCTTTTTAGCCCGAACCATTAAAGGTCAAGTGAAGGTGAGAAAAACACAAGAAAGGGGGGTTGAATTGTGTTGGGTTTATTGTTCCTTTTTATGTGTGTTAAAAAGCTGTTCAGAATCTGAGGTACACAGATTCTGATACAGAGTCTGAATGCAGCAGATAAAGTACATAAACACAAAGATAAAGGCAGAGAGAGAAGGCAGACACAAAACAATTTTATACTGGTTCCTCCCACAACACAGGAGTAGTCCAGTCCCCTTGCACTTCCAAGGGATTTCACTATAATCACTCTGGATTACAAATTGCTCAAAGACCCTTCCAAGAGACTTCATATGCTCAAGCACACCTGCTCAAGACTTCTTTGCTCTAGGACACTACCTAAAGACTTCCTTGCTATAAGACTCTTCCTAAAGACTTCCTTGCTCAAGGACAACTCCAAGAGACTTCCAAATGCTCAAGTACGCAGGCAAGATACTTCCAATGCTCTAAGGACACTCCTAAGAGACTTCTAATGCTCAAGGTTTCACCAGGAGACTTATACGTTCAAGCTTCACAAGTGAGAGACTACTAATTTGTTCTTACACTTGATTTGACAATGGTAGTGCATAATAAACAAATGAACATACTCTTTACAACTCTAGGATTTTTAAGATATAAACTTTGATACAAAAATCCTAAGTGTTTTGCGCTATTAGATTTGACAGAGTAATGAACCAGTAAAATAACAGAGTCTTGTTAATCTTCTTCATGGTCTTCAACTCCTTTTATAGGCAGGGATTTGAGAGACATTGGAGAAGAGTTCCATCGCAAATAGAGTCGTTGAGAAGCTTCAATCAAGAACGTTGGCCCTTTTCCTGATATGGATAATTCCGTTGAATAGTCTTTTGAATTTCCTTTGCTGAAAGAAGAATTATCTGTTGCATTCTTTTTGTTCTTGAGGTCCTTTGTCTGTTTGTGCACGTAGACAGAAGAAGACAAAAGAACTATACTTATCAGATCCTTAATAGGGACAATTCACAAAAAAAGACAAAACCTATGTGGATTCTGGGTCCCTCAGGATTTTCTCAAATATGAGGGGTTATCCAAGTCTGTAGTCTGCTTCTGTGTCTGATGATCTTCACAGAGTCTGTTGAGGTAACTCTCCAGCTTCTGTGTGGTATCCTTCTTCTAAGGATATCGACTTCTGGTTGACCTTCCTTTTGATCTTCTACCATAGTCTTCTTAGCTTCTCTTGGTCCTTTTGATGCTCTTCAGATGTTCATCCTTTACTGATAGATTCTATCTTTGATTCTTCACACTTGAACATTTGTTAGTATTCCAATTGTTCTTCAATACTTTGTTATCATCAAAACCTTAGAGGAATTATACAAGACCCTTCTTGTTATAACAATCTATCCTTTATTGATGATGACAAACACAAGTATTTTGAACAATTGTTGTTAATCTAATTAACAGTTAGACTTCAAGGTCTGAGGTTTGCAAGCTCCCCTTGAGTCTGACAGTCTCAGGTTCTGAGGTTTTCAAGCTCCCCATGTGTCTGTGATAGTCCATTAAGGTGAGGTTTTCAAGCTCTCCCTAAGTCCTATCCCGGTTAATTAAATTCCTTTTTAATCACTCTTGAGTGCATCAGAACAGATAAACAATAATAGCATATCAGAACATCAACAAGATATTAGACATTTGGTCACACAGAGGTTTGCAAGCTCTGATTAAGTCCAGTCTTATATCTTATCAGAGTCTGATAAGATTAAAAATTAAGCGCAATATATTACACAAGAGTACCAAAATAAATTAGATTTTTCTATGAATACTTTAATCTTCCCCCTTTTAACATTTATAAAAAAAATGTATGTTGTTTCCCCCTTATTATTGCTATATATCACTTTCCTCATATCCTATATTTTCTCCCCCTTTTGTCATCAGCAAAAAAATAAGGAAGAAGACTAGAATTAGAAGTAAATTTTATATAGAATAGAAGAGTTGACATAATACAAAGAAAAATTGAAGGTAAATAAAGGGTTTTATAAGATTTCTTAAAGAGCATATCCATCAGAATCTTCACATTTGTGTTCAATTCATCCTGAAGAGCCTGCTGATTCACTATATTATCTTGAAAGTTTATGAGAAGCTGCTTGAGATCTGATATACTTTGAGCGAGACTTCTTAATTGTGCCATCCAATCTGCATTTCTCTTTTCTAACTCCAGAATTCTTTCTGAGATAGATAGTTCCTGAGCTTCATTTTGATTAACAGTACTGTGCGTAGATGGAAATTGAATGACAACTGGAAGTTCAACATCAAAGGTGGTGTTTGGAGAGGGAATGGGTAAAGGTGCAACATTTGGATTAAATATATTCGTTACATCTTCAACTGAAGATGAACTGCTTGAATCTGACTGTTTGCTGCTCGAATCTGATGAGAAGGATGATATGGGTGAGGGCATAGTATTGTCATCAACGAATGTCTCAGAGTTACCTGAAGGGTTTATAGTTTCTGTTCTTCCAACACCTGAAGACTCCTCTCTCTCAAAGTTGTTCTTCTGACCTTCTGGCCTCGTTTCTTGTTCTACCTGAGAGGATTGTGCATGTTTTAGACTTTCAATCACCAGGAGGGTTGCATCTCTCAGAAGTACTTCATCAACTGCTTCAGATTCTGCAGGATTTTCTTGATTTGTAGTAGTGTTTTCTTCTCTAACAGGATCAGTTGCTTCTCGTTTTGTTGGAGCCGGTTCTTCAGTCTGAAAGTTCCCATGTCGTCTTCTAAGAGGCACTTCTTCTTCTTCTGTTTTCTTCTCTAACAGGATCAGTTGCTTCTCGTTCTATTGGAGCCGGTTCTTCAGTCTGAAAGTTCCCATGTCGTCTTCTAAGAGACACTTCTTCTTCTTCTTCTTCTTCTTCTTCTTCTTCTTCTTCTTCTTCTTCTTCTTCTTCTTCTTCTTCTTCTTCTTCTTCTTCTTCTTCTTCTTCTTCTTCTTCTTCTTCTTCTTCCTTGTCCAGTTCATCCAAGATTGTCATAAAGCTCTCCTTAAGCTTTCTTCTGAATTGTGTTGGCTTTTTCTTTCTCAAAAACTTAGAGTTAGTTCAGCTTCTGATGGAGATCAGAGTCTGAAGCTAATTTTAGAGTTAGAATGCAGCGGATTGAAAGTAAATGAGAGAAATAGAGAAAGACACAAGCAATTATACTGGTTCCTTCCACAACCCGGAAGTAGTCAAGTCCCCTTGTTACTTACAAGAGATTGGGGGTAATTTACCCCTTTCGATGAAAAATCCTATTTTCTTCATTTTTTTACAATAAGTTATCATTATCATCTTAAAAACATTAAACTTCTTTATCTCCTTCATTTAAGATGTGATTTGCATCTCTTTCTCCTTAAAAAAAATCTTTCGTTCCAAAATCGAATCGTATTTGTCATGAGGGGGTAAATTACCCCCAATTCATCAAGGAAAAATGTAGGCTCATCGATATGGTTTTTTCTTAGTATCAGTTACCATTTTCATCTCAAGAATATCAAACTTCTTCATCTCTTTCATTCAACATGTGATATCCATTTACTTCGTTCGAAAATTGAATCTTATTTGTCATTAGGGATAAATTACCCCTTATTCATCAAAGGGTAACGTAGGCCTCACCTAAATACAGGTGAAAGATTAGTGAGACTGGTTAGCGAAATTCATTTATTAAAATGAATTCCACCAATCTTTCATTTGTCTCTCTCTTAAATCGACAATAAATGACAAGTAGATAAACTGAGCAAACCAGAACTCCATAAAATCAAATATAAGTAAAGATTTGTATACTTACATCCAACTTCACATCAGTTGCAACGACCAAACTCAATACCCACAAGATAGCAACAAAATACTATACATTCTTTTATCAAGAGTATGGCAAATGCATTAATTATCATTTATCAACAACAAGAGAATATGAGAATAAAAAAGAGGAGGAGGATTTGGTGCCGAGGAACATGAGAATAAAAAAGAGGAGGACGATTTGACGGAACGCAGTACCAAGAAAGTTAAGGGAGGAAATCAGGAATTCTCGACTAAATCGCCTAAAACATCTCTTCGGATCAAGGATCCACATGCTTTTGGCAGTGTATCCTCCTTTCCTTTGCTTCAGACTCAAGCTATTGCTCCGACCACGAACTCCATCATTAAAATCTCTTTCAAAATGTTGTTCCCAACCTTTCGTATTTGAAGTTGACGGTGGCCCTGGCTCCATCGTCCATGAGAACAAAAGAAAGAAGATCCACTGTAAAAAACGGTGGATCCTTATCCTCCATCCGTCATAAAAAATTATGTAATGTTAAACTACTTTTAAGATGTTAAAAAAAAATAATTATTATTTAATCTGACGATCTTGGTCTAATAGGATGAAACATATTACAACAAAGCAAGAAATAAACTCATACTCCAAAGCCAACCACACTTTATTGTTTTTAATCGACCATATCCTATACAAGGGTATAACTGATTAGCAATGGCTTTAATTGAAACTTCTCAAAGCCCAAGTACTAAATTAATGGCGTTGTTTGTTTTCAAACGCAAGCACGCTTCATTGTTGCACATCTTCACGTGCTTGCAACATAGCCACTACTCTTAGTTTTTTCACTAGATCCTTCACTGTCAAGTTGTATTTGTGACCCATCTGTAGAATCAATTACAAAAATTTACATAAACAGAAACATGCATTAAAATATATGGTGATAGATAGGGTTATAATAATTAAATTTGGATAAGAATAAAAAAACTTGAGTTTTTTTTTACAAGAAGAATCAAACTTGAGTTGGAATCATGCTTCTTAATTTTCTTCCATGAAATTATATATATATATATAGGGCTAGCCTACTACTATTATAAACTATTATTAAACGAAGGGTAATTATGTAATTTAAAAAATTGCAACTTTTTTTTTTTTTTTTATCAAAATCGTTGTCTTTTTATTATGGTTGTCAAAACTGTTTTGTTTCTTTTTGGGTTGTTTAATGTTTGTAATTGTGACATAAATATGTTCATAACAAAAGAGGGTCTAAGTTAGCAAATTGATGCAAGTTAACAAACATTTTATAATAGAAATTACTAAAGTAACCCTCAAGTTATTAGTTTTAATTAATAAAGATGAATGATATTTTTGTTCAAATGAAAAATTGCACACTTGCTAACTTAAGCTTCATGTTTTTTTGCTGGTCTATGTTAGCAAACCGCTATATGAATCGCTATACACTTGCCTGAGCAATAATGGCGATGACAAAGGTATTTCCAAATGGCAAGACATTGGTAGTTGTTATGGAGAGATGAAGAAGTTGAAGTTGGGACATTATATTGACTACAATCCCCTTTTGCATCCCACAATGAATCTTGATTAACACTTCATTCCCTAGAACGCTAGCCTCAACTTCTAGAAGTGATTCATTTCGCCCGTAACATTCTTCAGTTTTCATTTCACCGATTGCAGTGTCTTTGTCAATTAGGACATGGGATCTTGTTATGGTGATCACTGATCCTGCGCCTTTCTTCTTGATGTCTTCTTCTAGCCCTTTCACACGTTCTTCAAGTTGTTTCACGTAATTTATAGCTTCCGTTACCACATGAACCTTATCAATCTACACAGCCATAAGAAAACTTTAATTGTAGCTTCTATCCAATGATATATGGAGCACGGACTCCGCCACTAATATAAAAAACATATGATACCGACACCGCTACATATATATTTATTAATTTATTATAATTAAATCAAATATTAATATTATTCATAAAAGATTTAAATTGAGTATCAATATATAAATAAATGTGCATCTAAATTGAGCAATCTCTTTCTTTACAAGTTCTAAAACAAGATTGGATAGTATTTGACCTTTTTTATCCGTCTACTAGCAAAAAAAGATTAAAATGTTGACCTTTTTTAACTGCCCTCATTGATCAATATTGCTTCACACATCTTAATCTTGTAGGATATGTAAGAGATGTGCTCAAGGTGTGTCGAAGCAAAGAAAAAAAATAAAGGGATACTTGTCCGTATTGTGTGAAACGTGTTGTATGAGTTCATATAGGTGTCGGGCACCAATCCAACGAGTGTCGAAGCAAAGAAAAAAACAAATTTTTGGGACACCGGTCTAAGTTGGTCCGACAAATGTCGTATGATTGTCGGACACCGCGACACGCCTAATTCTAGAGGTGTTCGTGCTTCATAGATGATAACTACTATAAAAATTGACTCGTTTTAATATAATATATTACAGACTCACCTTCTTTAGTCCTGGTATAAAGGCCGAAAGTTCTATGATCTTGCTTGTAAGTAGTTGTCTCCTATTCCTCTCTGACATTATGTGATCTAGTGTCTCAGAAGCGCTTTTAGGCTTCTTCGGATTCGACCCTTGGCTAGCCGTTGATGATGACGAAGGCAAAGAATCATGGTGTTGTTCAGTTGGTGGTAACAATGTAACGGATTTGTCACGAGACAATGTAGAAGTTATTGGTATCGGTAATGAGTTGGCTGGCTTTTCTTCAGCATGTTGAGTTGAAATTGACACATTGGTGGATGAGTTGTTGACTAGGCCAGTTGTGGCAATAGGGACACTGAATTGATCTTGTGGTGTCTGATACAGGATATCTTTGAGGAACTCTTCATCAAATGTGTTGTTGGTGTGACACAAACATTCTTCCATTTCCTAAAAACGATTCATTTGTAAGACAATAATTAATCAAGTGGTAAGTTTTATAGTTAGTGGAGGAGTTCATAGTTCATACAATGATCTATATATACATAAAATATCATCACATTTCAGTTAAGAATATAAATATACAATGTATAATACGGCTTGTTATTGTATTACCAAATCGTAAGACCAATTTCCCCATGGATTCTCCTCCATTATTTGGATTAGATTATCAAGGTATGATGCTGTAGCAGATTCTTTCTGAATGGAGGGGAACTAGGATGCCGTAGCTTAAATTCTGGTTGAAGGATAGAGATGAGAACTTATGGTTTAGGTGTCTTCTTGGAGACTCAATAACTAAATTTATAATGATGATGAACGCTACATGTGGTGCTAATTGCTATTATAATTTATGGATAAACGGTGTTTCAAACTCAATGGATTGATCAACATTCATTAGTGGAGAGCAAAGAAATAAACTTAATAGATTGCATGCTGAAAAAACACTCGTACAGAAAACACTTTTTAAATAGGGTGAAAATGACTTTTTAAGTCGGTTCTAGATCCGACTTATAGGTGGCCGACTTAAAATTGTGTTTTGATTTTAAGTCTTTCCCCTTACCCGATTTAAAATCTTTTATTAAGTCAGTTCACCCCATTTAAAATTTTCTCATTAAATCGGGTTGTACCACTTAAAAAAGGTTAAAAATGGTCAAAAAATAATCCGGTTTTTAAGTCTGTTCTTGAACCCATTTAATAAACATAATTTAGATCAATTCAACCCATTTAAAATCTTTTTTTTTTAAACACGATTATAGTACAGAATTTAATAAATTAATCTAAAATTTCATGTACACATCCACTAATATGAAATATCATATGATTAAATTTCATATCAAATTTATCATTGTTACAATAAACAAATTCAAAGTTACAATATCATAAAAGTAGACAAAAGCTAAACATTAATTGTCATTGTTTCAAAACATAGTTATTGACATAATTACATTACATCAAAGTCTTTCCAGAATCAAACTTGCACAGCGTTCTTGAACGTTTGTCATTTCATCATCAGTAAACGGATTTTTGTCTCCGAAAATCTGGAAAAAGTTAAGATAACATATTAGAATATCAAATTAACTTTAAAAAAACATAAGAAACATAAATGGTTGAAATATTTAGTTACACACCATATCCCATGAGTCAGTAATACCAGCTGATACAATGTTCAACATATGTATCATTATAGTTGCCACATTCATAATTGAATGGTTGTCTTTGGCACTTACGATCGATTGTCATAAATATGAAATTATATTGAGTAAATATCATATATACAAAACTTATAATATTGTATGAATTCTTCATGTATAATTTTTAACTTACTGTGGGAATCTCTCATGTTGGCTTTCTCGGCTTTCTTAAACCACTCTACTTGTTGTACCCGGCTATAACACTACAGTAATAAAATACTTTCATATAAATTGGCAAATAAGTGTTTTTGTCATTTAATCCATACAACTCATGCATGTTTTTTTTTTTGTCATGCTAATAACATTAGCCTAAGCTGAACAAGTATTAGTGTCATGCTATTTACCATGTCGGTGTCGATGTCATTGTATGATGTCTCATATTTATCTTCTTACATAGTATTAAAGTAGTGGGAAAGTGGAAACTCAGAAAAAGGAAACCGACAACATAATTGAATTAAATGATTTAACATATCCATTTAAAAAAAAAAATTATATTTTCATTATTGAAAAACAAAAGGTTCCGGATATTTTTAAGCTTGATCAAAATGAAGGGGATGTAACGTCTCCATCATCTATTAAACCCACTCAATTTTGCATCTATTTTCTACTTTAAAGATACAAAGCTAATTAAAAAGTGATTTTATGACTAGACAAATTTTTTAATTACCTATAAATAACTTAGATTGAGAAGGAAAAGATGTTGCTCTTGCTTGATCACAATTCAAGTTGTGTATGTTTTGGAAATCACCTTCCCATGTATAAGGATTGTTACTATTCAATTCTGTTGACATTACCATAGCTTGAAAAGTTGCATTTGCATCACAAGTACACATGTGCAAGGAATCGAATCGAATCGAATCCAATCGAATTAACCTAGGTTAAAAGTGAGATTCTTTCATATGCGTATTCTTTAATATGCAAGGCTATCCATTGGAAGAGAGACAAGTGTCCTTGGTGGTACAAAACCAACAGGGGAAAGCTGCAAAAGTAGGGAATGATGTGTTGGTGAGAGCCAGGCGCGTGGGACAGAGGAGGAAGGGTGGAGTGGGCCACAGGCGCGTGTGGTGCTAATTGCTATTATAATTTATGGATAAACGGTGTTTCAAACTCAATGGATTGATCAACATTCATTAGTGGAGAGCAAAGAAAAAAGTATCAATAGATTGCAATGCATATTTAATTAGTTGTAACATATTTTGAATATATCGGGCCATATGTTCCACGTGAAGAAGCTTATTCAGGCATTCTCTATGGAGTATATGTTTAGAACAGTTACTTTATTGGCACATAGCTTGTCTTGAGATTTGGTCCAAAGATGTGAATTATTGTGACCAAGGTCAAGAACAATCGCTGGTAATTTGGGATATGAAGAATCCTTCTTTTAGTGGGGACATGAATTTTTGCATTTTTTGAATGTTTTCTTGTATGGTAGCCAATGGCACGTAGCTTTCCGTTGTACCGTCTCTTTGCGTTGTAAAATTGATACTTTTTTATTTTACTAGAACTAGAATTATTACGGATTTCACTTGGTGTTTTTGAGTTTGGTAACTTTGTTGATTTTGGGTCTGTTTGGTAAAATGAAACTATAAGTTAGTTTATAGTTGATAAGATAGCAGATAACTGAAATGACAGCTTATAGGTGAAAACTTATAACTGAAAAGCTAGCTGATTGAAATTAAAATGTTTGGTGAAATTAGCTTTTGAAGTGACTGATAAATATCAAATGACATAAAAGTACACATATATTTAATATGTTATGAATTATATTTATGAACATTTTTAACTAATATATTTATTTTAATAATTTAAAATTATTTTTTATATTTAAAATAATAAATTTGGTATATGAATATAATGGAGTTTATCTTTAACAAAATTTGTTTGACTTCTTTATCATATATTTTTATTTGTTTTATGAAAAATTATTTCTTTTTATTTAAATTGCTAAATATGTCCAAAGATAAAAATAATTGTAAATCTGTACATATGAATTTAATAGAAAGAGACCATATATCCCTCAAAAAACGAACGAGACCGTATAAAAAAATTCAAATCTGAACAAGAATGTTTCAACTATTTGAACAATAAAGAAAAATCAAATAGAAAGCAATATAAGGCAACCGTAAAAAACAAATTTAGCATAACGTTGGAAGTCATTTTCTTTGAGTGGGTAGTTTTTTTTTTTTAATAAAAATAATATTAAAGGTTATAAATGGAAGAAAATGTGAAAAGTTATAAGCTCAAAAGCTAGTTAAAATAGCATCTTAAAAAAAGCTATAAGCTAGTGAGAGAAGCTTGATACCAAACACATTTTATTTTTTAAAACAGACTTATAAGTTAGTCTAATAAGCTATAAGCTAGTTTATTGGCTTTACCAAACATAGCCTTTGTCTATTTGTATCTCCTAATCGATCATTCTTTCTCATCAAAATAATTTATTCTAATCATTCATCTATCAACTAAATACATCAATGTCACGTGTAAAAAAAATACGTCTATGTCACTAAAGTCAATAAAAATAAAAATTACCAAGTATTTTCCCATTATTACCATTTCCATGTTTGTTAGAAGTTCCATTTTGAGAAGATAGGCGTGTAAGGAGAGCATGAAAATTATGGCTACTTAACCCTTAAACGGTCTACTATGCCATGCACAAGCATATATATAACCACACATGATGCACTAGTGGTATTAACTGTACAGATCTAAAGAGAAGAAGAGAAGAAAAGAAGAAAAGAAGAAAAGAAGAAAAATAGGGTTTTAATAAAATGGAATATGAAGATCTAAAAACCTAATTTGGTCTCACAATTTGTCTGCAGCCCATTCGGTCGGTCATTAATAAAAAAATAATATTTAAATTAATCTCTGATATTTTCATACACTCTGTTAGATATATTTTTTAGCAGAGAGACTAAATTAACTTCCAGTGTTCCTGTGAACTTGTGCTCCACTAATTTTTGAAGGTGTGTTTAGCTTCATGCTTATTTCATACACACACATATACACATATTATTTATTTATTTATTATATTTACTTAAAAAAAGTTTTATCAACCTTTCATACAAATGATATGGAACCTATTAAACAAAAACGTGCTCTGCACATCTTCTTTTATGTTGGTTTTCTTTAATAATTAGTATATCTATACTATATATAAAGCATGTTTTGGCTTTTTTGGGCTGACTTTTTCTCTTTTCAAAATTACCTTCAACTTTCAATACAAATAACACATATAACAAATAGATAAGAATAAATTCAAATATTAAAATAAAAGTGTAACAAACACGATATGAGTATATATATGTCCGGTTTTTTTTTCATTTATCCTTTAACAAATGTAACAAACTAGATGAATATATCTATACTTAACTCTTTCCTTATCCCAATTATACACTTAATCAACTTTAACTATAATAAAGATTTTTTTTGTTGTCATTAAAAAAAAAGAATTTAGATTATATATTTTTGTTATATTGTTGGTGTCATTGAAATAGATCATCATGATTAGTTTGATTTGTTATAATTTGAAAGTAAAAAGCATTTATATTTTTACTTTTAATCAAAATCAAATTTTCATAAAAAAACACCGTTCATAATTTTCAAACGTTAGCGCAATAAAAAGAGCGGAAAGACGGGAACGTGAGTGCCCTTCTTTTCGCAAGTTGCATATAAAGAAAATAGTTTGTTTTGGCTGTTTTGGGCTGTCTTTTTCTCTTTCCAAATATTAAAATAAAAGTGTAACAAACACGATATGCGTATATATATGTCCAATTTTTTTCTTTTATCCTTTCAAAAGTGTAACAAACTAGATGCGTATATCTATACTTACTTTTTCTATATCCCAATTATATCATTAAACAACTTTTTCTATAATAAAATTGTTGTTGGTGTCATTAAAAAAATAAGAATTTAGGTTATATATTTTTTGTTATATTGTTGGTTTCATCGAAATAAATAATCATGTTTAGTTTGGTTTGTTATAATTTGAAAGCAATAAATATTTATATTTTTAGTTTTAATCGAAATCAAAATTTCAAAAAGAAACATCGTTCATAATTTTCACACGTTTGTGCAATAAAAATAGCGAAAAGATGGGCACGTGAGTGCTCGTCTTTTCGCTAGTGATGATAATGTAATTATATATTATGGAAAATTTAAGAGGTTTTGAATAAAAGGGGTTATCAATATCTTTATCTTTATCTTTATAATACTAAATGTTAAGAAGTGTTGCCCTAACCCTAATGATTAGCCCTGATTTTTTGTTCTGAAAAAATTTATGAAAAAACTCATGGTGGGGATCGAACCCGGTACCACATGCTTCCAAATCACAACTCTTACCACCAAGGTACTGATGTTTTTTGTGACATGAATTGCTTTAATGTTATGTACTCAACACAAATTTCGAGCCCTATTTCTTTCAGTCTCACAATCCCTAAATCATTTTACACTCACTTTCATCTCTCTCACCATCATGCAATTGAACCTAATAACCATGACCCCGCCCTTTTTTATGGATCTAATTAATTTTTATGAAAAAAAGGTATGCAAGGAATTGAATCAAGTAGCGCATGAAAATGTCATTTTTTTTAAAAGTCACTAACGTCATTGCAATTCATTTTTTTATAACAGTTCATTTTCATTATTAATGGTTCATTTTCATTATTATTTTTTCTTTCAATTACCACATAAGAGTTCATTTTTATTATTTTTTTCTTTCGGTTACCACATAACAATTGCTTTTCCTTTTTATAGATTTAACAGCCTTTGCGGTTAGGATCAGACTCTTGGTGTACGCTTACTACGTGCTACGATATTAAAGTTGCATATTTAAAATTGTTGATAATTTGACTAATTCAGATGATAATTTTTTCATTAGAAACTTCACTTTTTAGTGTAATTTTGTCTACTCTTTGTTTCTCCTATTTTATATTAATTACTTGAATATATTTATTCTTCCTTTTTATTTGCAAAAATCACTGCACTAGATTATAATATTACTTTGTTTTCTCACTTTGACTTTTGAAACATGTTTATTATTTTCAATTTGCTTATTTTAGTTGTTATTTTAACATGAATATAATCGAATATGAAGGTTGAGAAAGAAGGAATTCGGGAATACAAACTGGTAATATTATTTGGTAACAAAATAAAGTTAATAACTTAAATTGGTGTAATTTTTGCACCTTTTTCTTTTGTTTTTCTTCCGATCGTTTCATAATAAAATAATGAAAGTAAAAATATAATCAATTTGATATTTATATACAAAATTCTACAAAATCCGTGCATTAAACGGGTTAGAGTCTAGTGTCTATTAAAATTACAAAAACAAACTTTGTTTTTTATTAGTCATTTTGATTTTTAAACATGTCTTTAGTTAACTAATTTAATCTTTAAATATATTTTTCACTAATCAATTTGGTCTATACAATGAATAACAAAAGAAATATTTGAAGATGTGTTCAATGTTTTGATAAATTTCAAATATTTTAGTGAAAACACATCACACATTTAGAGACTAAAATGACTACTCCAAATTGGTACCGACCTCTAAATTAGTATTATACATCGGCATCTAAATTGTTTAAGATAACCCTGCTACAAAATTGGAATTGGGTTTCCAAATTATTTAAGATGGCTCTCCTACAAATTTCTATATATATATATATATATTGCCTCCTCTATTCAAAAAATTTGGCTCCGTCAGTGAGTTTAACTCAATTGGCAGAGACATTGCATAATATATACAATGGTCGATATTCGAATATAAGATACCTCATTTATTTATTTAAGAGGTGAATTTCTAACTATAAGGCTATTTGACAAAAAAAAAAATTAACTTCCATTTACAAAGCATTCGGATGGCCTCTACCAAATTGTCTAGTTCACTCTCTCGACAGTTAATATAAACTGTCATATATATATCCGACTAAAGAGAGAGAAAACAATGATTATAAAATTCTTCAAAAAAAATAATATTATAGAAGTAATAATAAATCTACTTCCAAATTTTTTGTACACATCCATCTTTTATTTATTTTTATTTCCAATTCATAAAATATTGTTCTATTTTTTACTACAATATACTCGCTAATCACGACGACATTGGTCATGAGATATTTTGCTAAATTGTCGTAAACATAGAAACTCAGTTGTTATTGTCAGAACCACAATTACCAAAGAGTGACAAAGAGAATTCAAACAATAATAATCTCTTTTTATCATATCTGTTTCAATCAATTTTATTTTTAATTTGCAAAAACCAAACCTTTATACAAACCCCCATTTTCTATCACTAAGTAAAATCATGATTGCCGAGTTATTTAATTAATCACAATCCTTATGGAGACAATTGTATTTATCACTATTATTACTTGAACAATTTGATAGATTTGCCAAACGACCCTCAAGCCGCAAGCCCACTATTTTATTGTGTAATAAAATATCATTCCTACGGGAACTTTGTTATGAATACCAATGAACTCTTTTTAATATGATGATTCACTAAAACGTGATTGTTGGATTACAATTTGCAATAAGAATAAAGCCTTGAGATCTTATGAAATCTACCTTAGATGTTAATTGCCTAAGAGCTTATGTTGGAACACTAATTGAATTTGAGTGGAAGTTGGAAGAATAAACACATGTCTTTTAGGAAAGAGCTAGTGTTGGTATGAATTGAAAAAATGTCTCACATTGTATATGACATACCCACTAGCAATGTTTATATAAGTGGGGGTGACCTTTAAGGACGTGTCCTTGGGGTACCCACTTTTGCGAACGGGTGAGCGCTTACGAATATATATATATATATATATATCACATGCGCGACGACGCCGCCGTCATCCGGCCGGGCCGAGCTATTTCTTATCACCTGAAAATGTTAAATTATTTCTTTGTTAATTTAATCATTATCCAAAAGCGATTTCTTAACGAATAAGTTTAGTTACAATCTGATCCAACATATAATCCGAAAAGTTCTAGATATATCCAATCGCGTGAGAACCTTAAAGATTAAGTTTGCCTAATCCTAAAGTTAGATTAATCCTTAAGTCATTCCGTATTTGTTACGAACTCTCCCTATAAAAGAAGAGCTCGCCTCACTTATTCAGCACATCGAAAATTACAGTTGATGCTTCTTGTACTTTTCATCTCTTCTCCCTCTTTCGACTTGTGGTTATGATTCCTTCTTCCTTTCTTATACTCATTTTGTCCCTTCAGTTTCGAGTGGGCTTCATACCATATATAGTAGTTTAATACCCTATTGAGGGTGTTATTTCTCGAACGATTACTTACGGTGTAGTATGTAATCGAACAGGTGAACTTGACTGTTTTATCCTGAAGGCGGCGCGATTGTTAGTCTACCTTTCACAAGCTCGAGTAGTGCCACGAAGCGTCTTAATGAGAGTGACCTAGTCGTGACTCAACCCGGTAATATCTTCGGTGGTGATTTCTTCCTTTTAAAGGTACTTTTTCTAAATCTGAAAACAACAATTTTAAGACGTTTCTAAAAACACCATGACTACCGAAGAAATTACCGCGTCTAGAACAACTGTTGACTACAATAAGCTGTTTCGGTTTCATGGCAATCACATCAAACGCTGGCAACAAAAGATGTTATTTTTCTTAACCACAAAAAAAGTTGCCAACGTCTTGAAGGAGGACATACCTGTGATGCCAGAGAGTTCGATTCCAACCGGATTGAATAATAACGGTAAGTCTCCTGTGGATACAAATACGTCTGATCTTATTAAGAAGGAGAAACATGCTGAGATGGTGAAACAAGCCAAAATAGATATCGACCTCTGGAAAGATAATGATTATCTACTCAAAAACTATATTTTGAATGGTCTCGGAGATTATCTGTGAAATTCAGGCGCAGTAAGATATAAGTAAAACACGAATACGCAAAACAATAACAGACAAAAAGTAAAAAGGCATAAGGAAATTGTTAACCAAGTTCGGTGACAAACACACCTACTCTGGGGGCTACCAAGCTAGGGGGAAGTCCACTAGTGTAGTCCTAGTTCTAAGTTCTCAGCAAACTCCAAGTTTACAACTTATCACCTAGCTACTACCCGTACTGACTTCAGCCTAGGAACTCCTAGACCTGAGATCCCATTTCACACCCACTCAATCAATCACTGCCCCAGTGATCTTAGACTTAAGTAACAAAGACGAAGACACCTTCAGACACAAACACACACCGTACTTCAAAGCTTAGGTGCGGTATACATAATTACAACTCAATAAACACAGTCCTAAGCTTGCATCAAGGTGACACAAGAAAGGCTCACAATTAACACACTCGAAACCTAAGAATACTCTTTCAATGATGGCTTTTGTTTCAGTAGTTTTCTTCGCTAGTGGCGTCTTCTATTTATAGCCTTCAACAACAACATATATTTGAATCAAATATTCTTCTCAGAAATATATTGAAACAAATATTCTTCAGAAATATATTTTCCAAAGATCTCTTCTGAAAATATATTTACACAAATAAAAATATCCAATCTGAAGAAATATATCTCTCGAAAATATCTTCTTTCTGGAAACACACGCAGCTTGGAGAACAAGTAACATGAATGAATTCTTCAATCAAATCTTCAAAAGATCAGGTGAGTTAATAAACAGCTCCAGGCGCGAAATCAAGGGTACAGTAAGATGCTTCTGAAGGTACTTCTGAAGTAAGTGCTTCTGAAGGTTCAACTTCTGAAGGTTCAGCTTCTGCAGACTCAGCTTCTGAAGGTGTAGTACCCCAATTTTGTCCTAAGCCTTTCCAAAAAAAATCAAAAAAAAAAAGAGAAAAGTAAAAAAGTCAACAAAAAGTCAACATTGCTGAAATGAGGACTTCGCAGAGCAAAGTCCCCTTCGCAGAGCGAAGTCTCCCAGAAATGAGGACTTCGCAGAGCAAAGTCTACTTCGCAGAGTGAAGTCTGCGAATTTTCTGCAGATTTTCAGATTTTTGATTTTTCTGTTTTCCTTTTCTTTTATTGTATTCCAGTCATTATCTATAATTATTATCATGTATTATTATCATGGATAATGCTGGATTTAACCAAGTGGAAGAAAAGAACATGTGACATTTGAAAAGCAAAAGGGAAAGGAAGAGGAAGCAAAATTGATCAAGTAACCCAGCCACTTGCTGACTTTGGGCAGTCCTTATCCCTCCCACTTGTGCCTGCAACTGACCCTGCTACTTGCCAGCAACCACCTTGCCATAGGCTTTACCAAAACCATTCAAGGTTTGAGGCAAAGATGCTGCCCCTGTTTTGCAAACAGCCTTGCTTTCATCATTTCCATCATTTTTCTGTCAGAATTCAGCTGCTTTGGGAGCTGAATTCGTCCAAGGTCTTGACCCTTGCAGCAAGGCAAGGTCACCTCTTATCCTTAGCATTAATTGCAAAGCAAATCAGTCATGATTATGGCACAAAATCAGCCATGCTGCAGATTTTGTCATCATGACCTTTTGATCTCCTTTTGGCCTATAAAAGCAAGGCATTGCTGCTGAATCAAGGGCAGATCAGAAGGGGGTTTTTGAGAGTTCTTTTAGAGGGTTAACACACAGAGATTGGTGAGCAAAAACCAGTCCAAAGAGGGTGAGAATAGAGTGAATTAATACAGCCAAAAACAGAGTTTGGTTTTGGTAAGTTTTAGAGCAAAATATCCAAACCTTTCTTGCAAAAATCATTCCAAACCTGCAAAAAGCAATCAAGCCAGCAAAACAGCACTAAACCTCTCACAAAGAGTGAAGAACTAAGGCAATTTGTCACTGGTTGTGTTCATCAAACTTGTCCAACCTTGCAAAACCAAAAGCATTCAAGCCTCTTCCATTTCCTTGCAACACAAGCCTTGGGCTAGGAGCAGGTAAGTCATTCTAACTTATTTACACTCCATTTGCATACTACTTTCATTTGTTTTGTTTTCAATTTGGTTCAATTTCAGTTTTGCATTTTTGAGTTTTTACTCATTTTGACTTAAAACCTTTTTGAAACCCAAAAGAAATCCCAAGGTTTACAAAACCTTTAAACCAAGTTGTTGCACTCCTTTATTTGCTAATTTCAAAAGCTTTTCAATCCCTTAAAGGTTCTGAGATTGTTCAGAAGTTGCTTCTGAACAGAAGTTCAGAAGCAGCTTCTGAACTCAAATTTTCGCATACTTCGCAGTGCGAAGGTTTGGTCGCAGTGCGACCATGACATAATTCAGAACATGAATTCAGAAGCCAATTTTTGAGGTTCTAACCCAAAGCTCAGAACCTAAGAGGATTGAAACTCATTTTATCCAAACTATAACAAGGATTTTGCATAATATTGGAAGATTCACAAGTTCGTGCAACACTTTTTTGGAATAACTTGCAAAACAAGTTACGTCCCCAAACTTTCAAAACTAAAACTTGAGCAATAAGCTAAGTTCACCATTTTCAAAACCAATTTTGAACAAGAACCTTGTTCATGATTTTCAAACCAAACGTGAACTTAAGCCGAACTTGTTCACTTTTCAAAATCAAGCTTAAATTGAGCCGAACTTGTGCGCTTTTCCAAATTTGTGTGAAACTTGTTCATTTCATAAAACTTTAAACCAAGTGTTTTGATAACTTTGGGATTTCTTAAGTTTCATCAATAAACTTGAATGAAAAAGGGGTGGTTTGACGTATGGCTCTCCATTTCCCCGGTTGTACGAATGCGTGACGTATGTCTCGTTGTTCGGACAATCGTCATTCTATTTTCAAGAAAATACAAAACATAAAACAAATCCAACACACCAATTTTGGCCCCCGTGGTCAATCCGAACCTTTCTTGGTCCTTCGGGACCAATTGAACCCTCTCTTGACTCCGTTGAGTCAATCGAAACCCTTTCGGTCCGCCGCGACCATTTTAATCAATGCTCGACTCCGTTGAGTCCATTGACAATCTTTTTTCCTTTCGAGCGTTCATACACGTCTCGGAAATCTTTTTCCTTGCGAGCGTTCATACACGTCTCGCAATCTTTCGACCTTTCGAGCGTTCATACACGTCTCGGCGGTCTTTTTCCTTGCGAGCGTTCATACATGTCTCGCAATCTTTCGACCTTTCGAGCGTTCATACACGTCTCGGCGGTCTTTTTCCTTGCGAGCGTTCACACACGTCTCGCAATCTTTCGACCTTTCGAGCGTTCATACACGTCTCGGCGGTCTTTTTCCTTTCGAGCGTTCATACACGTCTCGGAAATCTTTTTCCTTGCGAGCGTTCATACACGTCTCGCAATCTTTCGACCTTTCGAGCGTTCATACACGTCTCGGCGGTCTTTTTCCTTTCGAGCGTTCATACACGTCTCGGCGGTCTTTTTTCCTTGCGAGCGTTCATACACGTCTCGCAATCTTTTGACCTTTCGAGCGTTCATACACGTCTCGGCGGTCTTTTACCTTGCGAGCGTTCATACACGTCTCGCAATCTTTCGACCTTTCGAGCGTTCATACACGTCTCGGCGGTCTTTTTCCTTGCGAGCGTTCATACACGTCTCGCAATCTTTCGACCTTTCGAGCGTTCATACACGTCTCGGCGGTCTTTTTCCTTTCGAGCGTTCATACACGTCTCGGAAATCTTTTTCCTTGCGAGCGTTCATACACGTCTCGCAATCTTTCGACCTTTCGAGCGTTCATACACGTCTCGGCGGTCTTTTTGCCTTGTGAGCGTTCATACACGTCTCACAATCTTTTTTCCTTGTGAGCGTTCATACACGTCTCACAATCTTTTTCCTTTCGAGCGTTCATACACGTCTCGGAAATCTTTCGACCTTTCGAGCGTTCATACACGTCTCGGCGGTCTTTTTCCTTTCGAGCATTCATACACGTCTCGACAATCTTTTTCCTTTCGAGCGTTCATACATGTCTCGGAAATCTTTTACCTTTCGAGCGTTCATACACGTCTCGGAGATCGAAATCACCTGTTTAGGTGACAATCTTTTCTTGGTCCGCCGTGACCAAATGAACCATTTCTTGGCCTCTCGTGGTCAATTCGAACCCTTTTACCCAACGGACATGTTTTACCTATTCTAAGCGCGATTTGTAAACAAACGCTTAAGCCTCCCATGAGCGAGCATACAAGCTATACGCTTAAGTCTCCCATACGCGAGCATACAAGCTACGTTTAATCGCAAGAATTCGGTTAAAACATCGTCCATTTAAAATTAACCAACATATGTACGTTTTTTCTACCAAAGAACTACGTACGCTTTGAATTCTCCGACTACCGGGAGATACGTAGGAGCAAGATCGACATCTTGTCAAGCGCAATAATAAAAACTTTCTTTTTTTTCCTTTCGTTTGTTTTCATCTCTTTTCCCCCCTTTTAGTATATTTTTCTTTTGACATAGATAAGCATGCGCGCAAAACATTTAAAAAACAATTTTTAGCCTTAGCCAAATAGAAGGTTCCCGTTGAGTACAACGGACGTGAGGGGTGCTAATACCTTCCCCTTGCGTAATCGACTCCCGAACCCGACAATGGTTGCGATGACCAGTCCTTTTCCTCATCGTCAAGGGTTTTATTATCGTTTCCCTTTAAACAAAAAAACTTAAGGGTTTATCAACGTTCCCTTTACACAAAAACTTTGGTGGCGACTTCACAAGGCCCTCCGAGCGTTCGCGGACGTCCTCGGAGGATTGCGCGTTTTTTTTAAAAAAAATGAGGTGCGCACAGCTGGCGACTTCACTGGGGATGTGTCTTTTCCCTCTAGCGAGTCAAGCCTATCCTATTTGGCTTTTAAGCTAAAAGTTTTTATCTTCGTTGCGCGCATGCTTTTATTTATCTATATCATTCCCATGCTTTATGTTTATAACTGCTTTATTTTGCTTTATATTCATATCATATATCAAATGCGGGGATGTTGCTTGAGCGTTGCTACTCCACATTGTTCGGGTTAATGCCGGACGTGTGAGGCTCTCTACCCGAGCTCGAGAGAAAACTAAGTTAGAATGGTGGTTGTGAGTGGAAGCCCGCGTTGACGTATGTCCGTGAGATAGGATGCCCAACCCCGCTTAGAGGAGATTTTCACATGGAATTAATTGAAGTCATGTCGACGTATGTCCATAGACAACCCTAATTCCGTGTGAGATCTATGACTCTAGGGACCTCTTCTTAGGAAATTTCACCTTTTAGAGCCTACACGTGAGGATTGGGGGGAAGTTTTGAACGTTCATATACCAAACCCCTGCATGTCATAACATTTGCATTCATAAAACTTTTTGCATAAACAAAAAAGAGGGGCATATTTTTGCATACTCATTGCATTCATACATTCACATGCATTTCAAAGAGGAACCCTCACATTATTCCCTCGCAAAAAAAAAAAAAAGGAAGTACCCGACCCGGTGTACAGTAGCGTTTCGGATGAGATCCGAGCAACCGGAAGGCCATCGAAATTCTGGAAATCATTTCTTTGTCCAAGTAATTTATCTTGTTTTTCAAAAAAAATCATTTTGCTCTTCCCATGGCAAACGATTAATTTTATGGGACCCCCATATTTCAAATCATTTCCGTCATTAATAAATTTGCGGTTTATGTTCAAAAGAGTTCGTTTTTCTTTCGTTCTCAAATAAATTTTCGCAACCCTACAAAAAAATCATCATACACCAAAAATAACACTGCTGCGATCCCGCATGACTTCAATTTTCCAATTAACCAAATGGAAGGCGATAATGAGAATGATTTTGGACCTTCTGAAGGATTGTCTAGACTTGGAGGATAGGGTAATACAACCTCACCAAGAGAGCCCTCAAAAGAATGGCACTACAATTTTCCCTCTGCCGGGGCACACTCTATAAAGAGAAGTTATGGTCTTACTCAGATATGTGGATAAACATGAAGCAGTCATGCTCACCAAAGAAATCCATGAGGAGTCCTTCCAAACCCATGCCAAGACATATCACAAGTGTCAAATTAACGCCGACAAGGGGCACGTACTACAAACACCTCTGAATGTCATGACATCACCCTAACCTTTCTCTATGTGGGGCATAGACATGTCTGGAATGATTGAGCCAAAGCATCAAATGGACATCGCTTCATCCTCGTTGCCATAGACTATTTCACCAAATAGGTCGAAGCAGCTTCATATGCAAACATGACCAAACAGGTGGTCGCCCAATTCATCAAAAAAAGAAACCATTTGCCGTTATGGCACTCCCCACAATTTCCCACAAAAAGCCAAGTCGTCATTGGCATTCCTCACATTCCCAAACAAACAAAGCCCAATTTTTATTGGCATCCCCAAACACAAAAAGCCAAGTCGTCATTGGCATTCCTCACATCTCCAACAAAAGACCAATTTTCATTGGCACACACAATTTCCAAACAAAAAGCCCAATTTCCATTGGCGCTCACAAAACCCAATTTCCATTAGCACCCACAATTTTAAACCAAAAAGCCCGACCTCGCTCGGCATCCAAACAACAAAAAGCCCGACTTTGCTCGGCAACCAATCAATCATAAAAGCCCGACCTCGCTCGGCATCCAAACAACAAAAGCCCGACTTTGCTCGGCAACCAATCAATCATAAAAGCCCGACCTCGCTCGGCATCCAAAAAAAAAAAGCCCGACCTTGCTCGGCATCCACACACCCAAAGTCCAATTTTCATTGGCATTCACAAACACAAACAAGGTTCGACCAACTGAACCCCATAAAAGAGAAACACCTCACAGCCTTCAGCAACAACATATATTTGAATCAAATATTCTTCTCAGAAATATATTGAAACAAATATTCTTTAGAAATATATTTTCCAAAGATCTCTTTTGAAAATATATTTACACAAATAAAAATATCCAATCTGAAGAAATATATCTCTCGAAAATATCTTCCTTCTGGAAACACACGCGGCTTAGAGAACAAGTAACATGAATGAATTCTTCAATCAAATCTTCAAAAGATCAGGTGAGTTAATAAACAGCTCCAAGGCGCGAAATCAAGGGTACAGTAAGATGCTTCTGAAGGTACTTCTGAAGTAAGTGCTTCTGAAGGTTCAACTTCTGAAGGTTTAGCTTCTGAAGGTTCAGCTTTTGAAGTTCAGCTTCTGAAGACTCAGCTTCTGAGGTTCTGCTTCTGAAGACTCAGCTTCTGAGGTTCTGCTTCTGAAGACGTACAATGTGCTTGTATATTTGATTTTAGCAAAAATGAAGCCAACAACCAAATATCCAACAATATGTATGACTATTACAGAACCTCTGATACTGTTAGACAGGTATGGGATACACTGCAGAAAAGTATGACACAGAAGAAGATGGAGCCAAAAAGTATGTTGTGAGCCGCTACCTGAACTTCAAGATGAACGATGACAAACCTGTGGAGGCACAATCTCATGAATTGCAGAAGATGGCTCACGAATTTAATGCTGAAGGTATGCAATTACCCGAACAATTTCAAATTGTTGCTATTTTTGACAAACTGCCACCTACTTAGAAAGACTTCAAGAATATTCTTAGACATAAAACTATGGAGTTCTCTCTTGAAAGTCTGATTACCCTCCTTCGTATTGAAGAAGAGGTGAGGAAACAAGATCTAAAAGAATAGGTGTTTGCTGTCTCAAACAACAACACTTAAAAGAAATCCGTAGGGGTTGTTATGAAGCCTAATGGCATAAAATTTAAGAATCAGAACCGCCCTTCGAATAAGAATTCCAATTGGAATAAGAATAGGAACCCCCAAAATGCACAGAATCAACAACCACCAAAAAATGACTCAGTTCCACCGTTCAATTGCTACAGTTACGGATTACCAGGTCATATGGCATGCAATTGCAGGAACAAATCAAACAGATTGGCTCAGGCTCACATGACAACTAAGGAGCAGCAGTACACAGCTATGATAGCTAAAATCAACATAGTTGGCGGATCTGATGGATGGTGGATGGACACAGGCGCCTGTTGGTCTATATGGCAAGGTAATACGCGCTAGAGGGGATGAATATCGTTTTAAAAATATTTTAATAAATTTTGGCGAAAGCATTGTTTGAAAACAATTGACTAATGGATTCGTGCTTGAAACGATAACAATGACAAAGAGATTAAGACAATGATAATGTAATATCCCGCTTAAACTTTATCAGTGTCTTCAACAGTTTTAACGAGTCTAAGAAAGTTTTAGTTAAGAAGGGCAAACTCATAATTTCACCCAAGGACTATATGTAGGCCAAGTTCCCTATTTTCCCTCATTTCCTCTACTCACTTCTCTCTCTAAACTTCAAAATTATCCTTCTTCTCGCTAACTATCTCACTCACCTCTCACTCCCCCTCCATTCAATCCATCAATTTCTCTACCCGAATCAACATGCAATTGAAATTATGTGATCCTTAGCATAATGGAAAGTTCATACAAGCTTTAATCCTCATTTTTCCCTCTCCATTAACATGAACTTATCTCTCTTAAGAAAATCAAGTTATGGTTTGCATGTAAGAATTGAAGCTGATTGTGTTGAGTTTGGATGTTAGAAGCAAGGAATATGGAAACTTGGATCAGTAGCAGAGTGATAGACTTTTAGCAAGTGAACTAAAACTATCGAAGTAGTAAAATATAAGTTCGTATCTGCGAGGACTGTGTAAATTTCAATTTAGCAATATGGTTGATAATTAGGATGCATAAAAATAATGGTTGCCCTAGGCAGTTGGATTTGGTTGTATCAAAAAGTAAATAAACTGATAAACTTTGTTTGGTAAATATAAGGAGAGATGAGATTAAGTCTTTCGAATCCTCTAGTTAATACTGTTAGGTAAACTGCACCTATCTCTACGCATACTTCTCTAGTTTTACGATGATTAACAAAAATAGTTCTAATCAATCCCTTGAGTTAGAACCCTCTTCTCGGATTACAACCCCTAATTCCTTAGGTGATCTACTATTCCTCGAAGGTTTTACAAGCGTTAACCTATTATCACAAATAAACGATTATCCATTCCTAGACTAACCCTGTTTATTTGAACAATTCAATTAGGTCTAATTGAAAGCTAGGGTCAGTAGTCATTCATTTTTACGAATTCATGTTATACATTGTCAGTATATAAAAAGCATTAAGAACGATTGAATTGAATAAAACTAGATTGATATTCATAAGCAATAGAGTTTCACAGCCACATGTGTTCAAACAGATTACATCAGATTCATCTCAGACTCAATCTCTAAGAGAATTAGCTACTCATAATGTGAATTACAAATAACTTAATCGTTGGAAGCAATAAAACATACATAAACTGACTATTAGTTGGATGAGGTTGGCCACCTCTTCAGTTTTCTGCTCTCAAAATCGCGCTTCGATTCTCCAAAAAATTTTGAACCCTTGTTTCTGAAAACAAATCAGCTTAAATAGGCAATCTGCGCCTAAAATCGTGACACGATTTCAGGAATCGTGACACGATTCTTCATTAAAAGGCCCCAGGATTATCAAAATTTAGTTTCACAATCGTGTCACGATTGTACAATCGTGACACGATTTCATAGGCAGAAACTTCCTTCAATCTGGTCAGGAAATCGTGACACGATGCCCAAATCGTGTCACGATGCAATTAGTTCAAGTTCTTGATGTTCTCTTGCTTTTTGCACCCCCAAGCTGTCTCAAATTGCTACAAATATGATATAAGACTCTAAAAAATTACGTAATGACAGGATGTCATCACAGAGATTTAGGATTGGAAGCTTAGAAAGATATCGGAAATTTCAAGGTGAGTTCCTATTAGTTTAGAACCCACCTTGGATGGGAATGTATTTGTTATGTTCGATAACTTGAATCTATGGTTAATTTGGTTGCATGATTAGTTGCCCTAATGTTAATGCATGATTGATTTATGATATTTCTTGCATCAAACTTTAATTTATGGTATATATGGACTTTCTGGTACTGGGAGAATGTCACTGGACGCCTAAGAGTTTTTCTGGAAAGTTATAGTTGATGTCAGCATTGGAAATTTTGTGCCACGATAATACAACATCGTGTCACAATCATGCTTTTCTGGGCAGCATCGTGGCACGATGAGGAGCTCACATGCCATGATTTTGGCAGTGTTGGCACCTTTCAAAAATTGTTATTTTTACGTCCAGGGACCGTTCTCGCAACGTCAGAATGTCTATATGTACTCAATAATGGAAGAAATAGACATAAGTGGATCCTTATGTTAACAAATGAGTGTTATACTTGAACTGAAGCCAATATACCTATGTGGGAAATGCTAACTTAGGTTACAAGTTAAGAACTGTATATATAAATATACTATGAATATGTATTAGATTAAGTCGTGATTCTCTAACTCCCCATTAGTAGTAGAGTTGAGGTTCCCCGTCAGTAGTAGATAGGCGTTCTTTAGATGTAAGTCCTACACGACAATAAGATAAGAGGAGTCATGTGTTTGCCTCAGATATGAATTTTCATCGGTTATTAGAGGGAATGTGTCCAGGGTTACTCCACTCGGCTCATTCCGTAAAATGAACCCAGACTTTATGACTGTTCAACGCTAACTTATTTACTAGGCTTTGATTATAAAACATGATATGATTATACAGACATGATTTACATACTGTGATCGTAGGTTTCCCCCTGATCACTTTGACCTAGGATAGGTGGAGCTCACCGAGACCTTACGTCTCACCCCAATCCTCTTATTTTCTTTCAGATTCGCAGGTTGTTCGAGATAAGGGTAAGAAAAAGGCTTCTGACTGATGTGGCTTCTGACTGAACGTGGTGAATCGATTCACTTAATGTATGATTCAATTCTGACAGCTAAAAGACAAGCAAGAACATGCATGAAGATTGATATGATTCAGAGCTATAGTGAATCGATTCAAATTGCCTAGGATGAAGGTTGATAGGATTCACACATCATGTGAATTGAATCATTAAGTCAAAAACCAAAGTCAGAGAGAAACAGTGATACGATTCAAGAAACAATGATTCGATTCAAAATGATACAATTCAGAGAATCATGAATCGAATCAAAATAGATGTAAAACATGCAGAAACTTTGAGTGATACGATTCAAATAAAAATGAATCAAATCAAATGATTGAAAAACAATTTGACCAAAAGCAATGAAGTTTACTTCATACACTCAACATACTAGGCTACCAGGGATCATAGGATACATGAGACAAGATTGCTAGGTGTGCTTTAACAAGATACTATGCAGAAACGACTAATATCTAAAAAATCATCAAAATAGAAAAAATACCTAATAGACATCATCAAAACACAAACATATAATTACACAATCTTCAACGCCTCTCACCATGTCTGTTATATGTTCAAGACATATACTGTTGCTGAAGATCAGAAGGTGTTGTTGGGAGATTCTCACACCACTTAAGTTGCTGGAATTGGAGACGTGGAGCTGAAGTTTACCTTCGGAAAGACTTTGATATTGAAGGATGTGATGCACACTCAAAAAATTAGGAAGAATCTTGTTTCTGGTTTTTTTTTTAAATTAGGTTGGGTTTGAACAAATTATAGGAGCTAATATGTACACCATTACTAAAAATGGTATCTTTATTGGGAAAGGGTACGCCACTGATGGCATGTTTAAGTTAAACATTGATATGAATAAAATTTCTTCTTATGCTTACATGTTATGTGATTTTAATATTTGGCATGCACGACTTTGTCACATAAACAAACAAATTATTTCTAATATGAGCGGATTAGGATTAATTTCGAAAACATCTTCTAATGATTTTGAAAAATGTCAATTTTGTAGTCAAGCTAAAATAACAAAGGATTCGCATAAATCAGTAACTAGAGAAATTGAACCTTTTGATTTAATACACTCTGATATATGCGAACTAGATGGTAACTTGACTAGAAACTGACAAAGATATTTTATCACCTTTATTGATGACTGCTCCGACTACACTTATGTGTATCTAATGAAAAATAAAAGTGATGTGCTTGATATGTTTAAACTATTTATTTAAGAAATTGAAACTTAATTCAATAAAAGAATCAAACGTTTTCATAGTGACAGAGGCACTGCATATGGATCACACACATCCAATGAGTATTACAAAGAGCTCGGAATAATTCATGAAACAATTGCGCCTTATTCTCCAGAAATGAACCGTAAAGTTGAAAGAAAAAATAGAACTTTTACCGAATTAGTAGTTGCTATCATGCTTAATTCTGGTGCAGCGCCTCATTGGTGGGGGAAATTTTATTGATTGTTTGCTACACTCTAAACAGAGTACCCAAAACTAGGAACAAAGTTTCACCCTATGAAATTTTGAGGAAAATCAACCCAATTTGTCTTACTTTCGAACTTGGGGTTGTCTAGCATATGTTAGGATACCTAACCCCAAGAGAGTTAAACTTGCTAGTAGAGCCTATGAATGTGTATTCATTGGGTATGCCTTAAACAACAAATCATATAGGTTTTATGGCCTAAGAGCTAAAGTGATCATAGAATCAAATGATGCTGATTTCTATAAAACGAAATTCCCCTTTAAATTAAGAGACAATGGGGGCAATAGTGGGGGCGCAAGTATGAACACTACACCTGATCACACTCTAGTAATCAAAGATAGTGATGAAAAAATTCAACCATATGTTATAGAACTTCGAAGAAGTAAAAGAACAAGAACTGCTAAACAGTATGGACCAGATTGTGTGGCCTATACATTAGAAGAGGGTCCATCAACCCTCAAGGAAGCCTTGTCTTCTTTTGATGCTGACGTATGACTAGAAGCTATAAATGATGAAATGGATTCTCTATAATCTAACGGAACCTAGCACTTGGTTGACCTACCTCCAGGCTGCAACTCAATAGGTTGTAAATGGGTTTTGAAAAAGAAACTGAAACCTGATGGAACTGTTGATAAATACAAGGCTCGCCTTGTATCCAAAGGTTTCACACAAAGAGAAAATATAGATTTCTTCTATACCTACTCACCAGTTACTCGAATCACATCCATAAGGGTACTAATTTCCTTAGCTGCTATTTATAACTTGATTGTACACCAAATGGATGTGAAAACAGCTTTTTTAAATGGTGAACTAGAAGAATAAATCTATATAGAACAACCTAAAGGTTTTGTAATACCTGGATAGGAAAACAAGGTCTGTAAGTTAGACAAATCAGTGTATGGTCTAAAACAAGCCCAAAAGCAATGGCATGAAAAGTTTGACAATTTAATGACTTTGAATGAGTACAGAGTGAATGAAAGTGACAAATGTATTTATTACAATTACGAAAATAACATTTGCACAATCATATGTCTCTATGTAGACGACTTACTCATATTTGGTTCAAACATTCCTGCCATAAACTCTGTGAAATCATTGTTGAGTAAAAACTTTGATATGAATGACCTAGGAGAAGCTGATGTAATTCTTGACATTAATATTACTAGATCAGAAAAAGGAATTTCACTGGATCAATCTCACTACATTGAGAAGATCTTAAGGAAATATAATTACTTTGACTGTAAGCCTCCGAGCACACCTTATGATCCAAGTGTAAAACTTTTTAAGAACACTGGAGATGGTGTTAGAAAAGTTGAATATGCGAGCATCATTGGTAGTCTCAGATATGCCACTGACTGTACTAGACCCGGCATTGCCTATGTTGTGGGACTCTTATGAAGGTTTACAAGTAGGCCAAGCAATGAGCATTGAAATGCGATTGAGAAAGTCATGAGATACCTAAAAAGGACTATGACTTTAGGACTGCATTATCAAAGAAACCCTGTTGTACTTGAAGGGTATAATGATGCAGATTGGAACACCTTGTCGGATGATTCCAAAGCGACTAGTGGCTATATATTTAGCATAGCTGGAGGAGTTGTTTCTTGGAAATCTAAGAAACAAACCATTTTGGCTCAGTCCACAGTGGAATCTGAGATGATAGGACTAGCTACTGCTACCGAAGAAGCAAGTTGGCTAATATGCTTGCTAGCTAAGATCCCTTTATGGGAAAAACCGTTACCAGTTGTGTTAATTCATTGTGATAGTACCGCGACTATTGCAAATATTAAGAATCGTTATTATAATGGTAAGAGATGACATATAAGGTGAAAAAACAGCACGATTAGATAATTTCTCTCTAATGGAGCGATTAGAGTTGATTTTGTACGTATTGATGAAAATTTAGCTGATCCTTTGACAAAAGGACTAACTAGAGAGAAAGTCCAAAATACATCCAGTAGGATGGGACTAATACCTATAGCTCACTAAATGATGGTAACTCGACCTACAAGGCTGAAGATCTTAAGACGTAGGTTCAATGGATAATAACAAGTCATGAAGTGATAAAACATGCTATGACAAGAATAGGGAAGCATGATCCTGCAGCGAAAGAAGGATGAGATAGTAGTGAAGGTGAGAAAAACACACACAAGAAGAGGGGGGGGGGGGGGGGGGGGGTTGAATTGTGTGTACTCAAAAACAGGTTTTCTTTCTTTTCAAAGCTTAAGACTAGTTCAAAAACAAGTTCTGAACTAATATCAAAGAGTATTGCAGCGGATTCAAAATGAAAAGAGAGAGGGAAAGAGAGACACACAATGTTTTATACTGGTTCCTTCCAAATGTTGGAAGTAGTCCAGTCTCCTTGTTTTCCAACAAGAGATTTTCACTATAATCAAATGATTACAATTGCTCAACCACTAAGGAAGAGACTTCCAGTTGCTCAACCACAAAGGAAGAGGCTTCTAATGCTCAAGACACTAAGTCAAGAGGCTTCCCAATGCTCAGACACAAAGTACTGAGACTTCCTGCTCAGACCACAAAGGAATGAGGTTACAACTTGCTCAAAACACTAAGTAATGAGACTTAAGATGCTTAGTACGCAGACTAAGACTTAGACCAAACTGATTTACAAAGAAGGTAAGTTTGGGTTGAACACTTGATAAAATATCAGAGGTGTTCACTTAATACAACACAGGTTAAGACTCTTAACCTTAAGAAATTCTAAGTTACAAAGACCGAAAGAATTTCTAAGAGTTTTGTGAACTTATGAGTTTTGACAGCAAAAACAGAGCACAGGTTCAGCAGTTTTGTTTCAAGAGTCTTAGACAAATTCTTCTTCAATTCTTCTTCCTTTTATAGAGGAAATTAGAGCTGTTGAAGATTTGCAGAAATTAAGCAAAGAGCCGTTGCAAATTGAGAGCTAGGATAGCTGCAATTGTGTGCTGAACTTTTGCAGAAAACAAAGTGCAGCAGCCTTTTTTGAATTTGCTTTCCTTAAAAGCTGGGGAATGTTTGAGTCAGGGAGACAACTGTTCCATTGGAGTTGTTCTGACATATCCAGGCATTAAATGCGCACAGTAACAGTTGCTTTTCTTGCCACATCAGACTTTAGAAGCTTCTGTTCATCAGAAGCTGGCTTAACGTACTGAACATCAGAAGCTGCCTTCAATTGTACGGATCAGAAGCTGGTCTCAATTGTACAGATCAGAAGCTGGTCTTCAGAACTTGATCTTCAGAGGCTGATCTGGAGCAGCCCTTCAGAAGCTGATCAGAAGCAGCACTTCAGAAGCTGGTCAGTAGAACCACTTCAGAAGCTGATCAGACGCACCTTTCAGACTCAGTTTTCTTCCAGCTTTGCAACATTGCTTCTAAGCTTTCCTTTCTTGTTCTAAGCTTGTTCTTCCATAGTCAATTTCAAATACTGATCATTAAGCACATGTTTCTGAAATCACTTGAACAAAGCATTAACAAATAACCAATTTTCTATTTAACACTTTTGTTATCATCAAAACCACAAAGAGAGATATGTTCATACATAATGTTCCAACAATCTCCCTCTTAATTCAGAAGAGAGTTGTTTAACACATTTTGTTCCAACAATCTCCCCCTTTTTGATGATGACAAACATAAGTATTAATCAGAAAATTGTTGTTAACTTAATTACCAAGTTAACTGCAGGGTGTGAGGTTTGTAAGCTCCCCCTGAGTTTGATCTAAGTTAATTAAGTTTAGTTTAAATCACAAATGTGAAAATTTCAGAATTGTTATTAAGTTTAATTAACAAGCTGACTTCAGGAGAGGTTTGTAAGCTCCCCCTAGGTCTGACAGTCCTCAAGGTTAGGTTTGTAAGCTCCCCTTGATTTTTTTTCCAAGTTAATTAAACTCAATTTAAAACAATCAAGTGAAATTATCACTCAGAATTATAAATAACTTGCTGACTTCAGGTTCTGAGGTTTGTAAGCTCTCCCCCTAAGTCTGATAATCCACAGGATGAGTTTTGTAAGCTCCCTGAGTCTTATCCAAGTTATTTTAAATTCATTTTAACTCACTAAGAGTTATGTATCTCACAAAATTTCAATTCAGAGGCTAAGAGTTAAAAACAGTTCTCATAAGTTAAATTCAGTCAGAACTTAACTTATGTTTCAGAGCCTCAGGTCTTAATACCTTTTACTCCCCTTTCATAAGTTAATTACTGACTGAATTTAACTTATATTTTGAGCTCAGGAGCTTTTAATACTTGTTTTACATCTCTCCCCCTTTTGTCATCAACAAAAAGTTTTTAAAAGAAATTTCAGAATTTTGAGAGAGTTAGAAAAGAAATGTGAGATAATTATGCAATCATATAGATAATCAAGCAGCAAAGATGAGCATCAGAGCATACTTGATTTTCAATGAGTATATGACATTGCATTGTAAATAGAATGTTGTTCAGAAGCAGAAAAAAAAAGTTCAGAGCTTCTGATCAGAGCATTCTTTGTTTAGACATAGCTGTTCAGTAAATTTTATCCAGTATCAGAGCAAACCTGAATTATTTTAAACAAAATGGTTCAGATCATATATCTACTGATACCAACTGAAGGTTTTAATACTGCTGAACTTATATCAGAACCTGATACCAAAATATGGTTCAGTGCTGATACCAAGATATAGCATTTGGTTCAGTGTGGACTTAAAAGTTCAAGTGCTGCTGAAATCTTTCAGACCAACTGATACCAATTTAAACTAAGTTCTAAAAACCTGAACATTGTCTGACACAGATTGAGCATTTTAAAAAAATGTGTCTGTGTTAAAATATTTTAAAAAAAAACTGACTGATACCAACTGAAATTGTTTGTTAAGCAATTGTAGCATTTGATACCAAAACAGAAAATCATATTTTTATATTGATGACTTTGAGAGGGATAAAGTATAAACTTTCAAGATTTAATCATCATTGCCCAGGGTTATACTTATCAGATTCTGACCAAACATTAGATAACTATCAGATTCAGAAGTCAGAAAATCCAGGTTCTGATCCTTCAGACTCTGAAGTTTTTCAGGCTTAACTTTCTTCAGACTCTCAGAAAATGAGTGTCTGATAAGTCTTAGCTTATGATAAACTCAGGGTCTCAGTTTTCATTCAGATTCAAGCACATTTTCAAGAGATAAAATGCATGTTCAGATTCTTTTTAATAAAATTGAATCTTTCTTCTGTTAGGGGTTTTGTGAAAATGTCAGCCCATTGATGATCAGTATCAATGAACTGAATATTTAAAACACCCTTCTGAACATAATCTCTTATAAAATGATGTTTTATTTCTATGTGCTTGGCTCTAGAATGCAGAATTGGATTTTTAGACAGACATATTGCAGCAGTATTATCACAATAAATAGGAATGTTATCTGCATGAAACTGATAATCCTCTAATTGATGTTTCATCCAGAGCAGTTGTGTGCTACAACTTGCAGCTGAGATGTATTCTGCTTCAGCTGTTGACAAAGCAATGGTTGCTTGTCTTTTGCTGGCCCAGCATATCAGATTTTCACCAAGAAACTGACAGTTTCCACTGGTGGACTTTCTTTCAATCCTGTCTCCAGCATAGTCAGCATCACATAATCCAACTAGCTTATAATTCAGAGATTTCTTATACAGAAGTCCCAAATTAGTTGTTCCTTTCAGATACCTAAAGATTCTCTTGACAGCAGTCATATGAGATTCTCTAGGATCTGACTGGAATCTATCACACAGACAGACACTAAACAAAATATCTGGCCTAGAAGCAGTTAAGTATAAAAGAGAACCTATCATACCTCTATACAACTTCTGGTCTACTTTTGAGCCATTGTCCTCTTTGCTTAAGGTGCAGGTAGGATGCATTGGTGTTGTCATCAGCTTACAGTCATCTAGCTGGAACTTCTTCAGAAGCTCCTTAGTGTATTTTGACTGATGAACATAAACACCATCTTTGCATTGGTTGATTTGAATTCCCAAGAAGAATTTCAACTCACCCATCATGCTCATTTCAAATTCATCCTGCATCAACTTAGAAAACTCTTTGCAAAGAGAGGCATTAGTAGAACCAAATATGATATCATCAACATATATTTGCACAATTAAGATTTCTTTCTTAACAGTTTTTCTAAAGAGTGTATTATCAACTTGACCTCTTACAAAATCATTTTTTAATCAAGAAATTGCTTAGTCTTTCATACCAAGCTCTAGGAGCTTGTTTCAGACCATACAAGGATTTCTTAAGTTTAAAAACAAAGTCTGGATTTTTAACATCTTCAAAACCAGGAGGTTGTTTAACATACACTTCTTCAGTAATTACACCATTTAAGAAAGCACTCTTAACATCCATTTGATACAAGATGATATCATGATTAACAGCATAAGAAAGAAGTAACCTGATTGCTTCCAGTCTTGCAACTGGAGCAAAAGTTTCTGTGTAATCAACTCCTTCTTGCTGGCTGTAGCCTTGAGCTACTAATCTAGCCTTGTTTCTGATCACTTCTCCTTGTTCATTGAGCTTGTTCCTGAACACCCATTTTGTTCCAATAATGTTCTTATGATCAGGTCTTGCAATTAGATCCCAGACATCATTCCTTTGAAACTGGTTCAGTTCTTCCTGCATTGCTACAATCCAGCCATCATCAGCAAGTGCTTCATCAGCAGTTGTGGGCTCAATCATGGATAGCAGGCCAAGCATAGACTCATTCTGACTGAATGCTGAACTTGTCTTTCTTGGACTGTTCTTGTTCCCAATGATCAACTCCTCAGGATGTGAAGACTTGTACTTGAATGAGGTTCTGGGTGGATTAGCTTCTGAAGAACCATCAGGGATTTGTTCAGAACCATGCTTTTCTTGACTTGCTTCAGGAGTAGTGTAATTATCAGAGAGTTTCTCAGACTCTTCATCATTTCCAGCTTCAGAACCTTCTTCAGACTCTGAACTAGGTTCAGCTTTTGAAGGTTCTTCTGAGAGTCTGATATCTGCAAAACTTTCAACTAGCTCTGGTATTTCATTACCAGGCTTCTTATCATCAAATCTAATATGTATAGCTTCTTCAACAACATGTGTTTCAGAATTATACACCCTGTATGCTTTAGATCTCTCTGAGTAACCTAAAAAGGTACCCTTTTGAGCCTTAGCATCAAATTTCTTTAGGTAGATCTTATTGTTTAGTATGTAACATGTACAACCAAACTGATGAAAATAAGAAATACTTGGTTTTCTTCCTTTAAACAGTTCATAAGTTGTTTTATTCAGAATAGTGTGAAGAAGATTTCCTTCCTTGTGACTTGGCTGGGTTTTGATGATTACAAGACTACATCACAAAAAGAAGAAAGCTTATGGAGGCTCATGGATCAAGATGATGAACAAGCTTAAGGACTTAGGGTTTTAAATTATAATCATTGTAAGTATGGTCCTTATCTTTTGATCTATCATTCTTAGCATTGTTTATGACTTAGAATGCTCAGAAAATAATTACAAACATTTTTTTTAAGTCTTCATATGAAGCAATGCCTAAATATCTTTTGAAAATAAATCACTCACGATGATTTTTATTTAAATGTGATTTTACAAAAAAAATTTTTTTTTACTACTACAAAAACTATAATTGCTTTTGGAAAATAGAATATTTAATAAAATACTTATAGCATGCATTTGGTCTTTTGAAATCATGTCACCTATGAATTGCATTAAGTGTCAAAACGGAAATTTTTGTTAAAAGGCAATTTTTGTTAAACGTAATATTTTTTATGACAATTCATTTTTGTTTTGATTCTACATTTCAAAAAGGCAGTATTGCTCCAACGGCTAATTACTCTAGTTCATTACAAATGGCTATTATTCTAAATTACCGTTGTATTCATATATTAGCATGCATTCATATATTTTATTTTGGCAAAAGGCTAGTTTCTTTTTTTAAATGTATTTCAAACTATTTTTTATGAATAGGTGCAATTTCAAATATGTGTCTATTCATTGGTAACCATTTTTCAAAAAATAGTATTGTTTCATAAACATTTTTTTAGCCTCTATATATACATTTGAGATTAGAAACATTTTATAACAACTTATAACATTTTAACAACAACAATCATTTTCTTTCAATATCTCAAATTGCTATTTTCAATATCACATACTTACAAACTTTCATTATCCTTGTTAGAAAACTTTGAACACACTTTCATATCATTATAAAAGTTTTCTGAGCACTAAGTTATAAGCTGTTAAAGTGATATTGAGAAAAGATAACAGCCATACAATTTATTATTCTTCAAAAACCATTGTTGTGAATTCTTGCCATAGTTTTGGTGAGAATTGTTGAAAGATAGTGGGGTGCTATCTTGTGTATGTTAGAAAGATTGTTAGGGGGTCTTGGGGAGAGATTGCTTGTAACAAAGATTCTAACATAGTGAATTCCTCACAGGGTTGTGGGGGAGTGGAGTACCAGTAGGGGAACCACTATAAATTCCTTGTGTCCATCTTCTTCTTCCCTACACTCTTTATTTTTCCAAGCATTCGTTCATACATTCATACAAAATTCCGGAAAAATTTACAAGAACACAATAAACCATAAAAATTATCCATTAAAAGTCATACAACCTAATTCACCCCCCCTCTTAGGTTGCACTCTGAAATTACAATTGGTATCAGAGCAAGTTAAGGTAATTTGCTCCTTGATCCAGAAAAATGGCTTCCGCTTCAAATTCAAACATTGTGTTCAAAGATGGTGGTAGTAGCAACAAACCTCCATGCTTTGTTGGTGAATACTATGATTTCTGGAAAATTCGCATGCGTGCATACTTGGAAGCACAAGGGGAAGAAATATGGAATGCCGTTGAGAATGGTCCATTCATTCCTACAACGGTTGTGAATGATGTTGTCCAAGCAAAAATAAAAACATCTTGGACTGATGATGATAAGAAAAAATTGTTGTTTGACAAGAAGGCAATCAACATGCTTCATTCAGCCCTTGGCATGGATGAGTTCTTCCGAATTTCTCAATGCAAAACTGCAAAAGAAATTTGGGACACTCTAGAAGTAACCCATGAAGGCACAGAAGAAGTGAAGAGATCAAAACTGAACACTTTATCACAAGAATATGAATTGTTCAGAATGCAGCCCGGTGAATCAATTCTTGATTTACAAAAGAGATTCTCTCACTTAACAAACCACTTGATGGCTCTTGGAAAGACTTTCACAAATGATGAATTAAATCTCAAAGTCCTTAGATCATTAACAAGGGCTTGGCAACCAAAGGTGACTGCAATATCAGAAAAGAAAAGTCTTTCTAAAATGACTTCTGCCGCTTTGTTTGGTAAACTCCAAGAACATGAAATGGAACTTGGAAGATTGGAAAAGCATGAAGGGCAAGAGAAGAAGAACAAAAGCATTGCTCTAAGAGTTGAGTCAAAACAACAAAATGAAGGAGAAAGTTCTGATGAAGGTGAGACCATCAATCTTCTTGCAAAAAGTTTTAAAAAATTTCTTAAAAAGGACAAGTCCTTCAAGTTTGGTAATAAAAGAAAATCTTTCAAGAAGAATGAGGGCTCTACGTCAAACCCAAACATTACATGTTTTGGATGTGGGAAAGAAGGTCACATGAAAGCAAATTGTCCATCTTTTACAAACAAAAATGGTGACAAAGGAAAGAAAGAATTCAAGCAAAGGAGGGCCTACATTGCATGGGAAGAAAATGACATAAGTTCATCTTCTGAATCAGAGGATGAAGAGTATGCAAATCTTGCACTAATGGCATCTCATCACTCTGATGATGAACAAGAGGTTAGTGATTCTGAACTTGATATTAAACCTTCATATGATGAATTACAAAATGCATTTGATGAATTATATGAAGAATGTAGTAAACTTTCTAAAACTTGTGTAAAACAGAAGAAATTAATTGTTTCACTTGAAAGAAAAGTTTTTGATGCACAAGTGGATTTAGAAAAGGTCAAAAATTCTTCATGTAATAAATGTAAAGAACATGAAACAAAAATTATTAAATTAAATCAAGTAATAAAAAATTTTGAAAAAGGTCACAATAGTTTGGAAGATGTTCTTAGCAAACAAAGAGATTTAAAAAATAAAACCGGTCTTGGATTTTCAAATTTTGATAAACCAAGTACAAGTAAAACAATCTTTGTTAAAGCAGGCACAACTTCCAACAATTTGGAACCAAAGAAAACGCATGTTGTAATTCCTCTTAAAAGTATGAATACTAGAAATAATTCTTATGGAAGAAATTATTCTAACAAGTCTTATAAGAAAACAAATTCTAAGGTTAGAAATAATGTCTCCAATGGAAGTAATTCTAGTGTATATCATGTTCAAAATTTATCATGTTTCTATTGCAACATGAAAGGCCATACTCCAAATACATGCTACATAAGAAACTTTGGTGTTCCTTATGGTGAATATATTTGGGTAAGGAAAGGTATTAACCCACAAGGACCCAAATCACAATGGGTACCTAACAAGACTTAAACTTTCTGTTTTGTAGGGAGGGTTGAAATCTTCAACCAACATGTGGTACCTTGATAGTGGTTGTTCAAAACATATGACGGGAGACAAATCAAGATTCTCAAGTTTGACCCTAAAATCAAAAGGATATGTCACCTATGGAGACAACAATAAAGGAAAGATTCTTGGTATCGGTAAAGTTGGTATGCCTCCCTATACTACTATTGATAATGTGCTATATGTTGAAGGTCTAAAACATAATTTACTAAGTATTAGTCAATTATGTGATAAAGGCTTTAGAGTAAATTTCAATAAAGATTCTTGTTTTGTTGAAGATGTAGCATCACATGAAATCAAACTTGTTGGAAAAAGAATAAATAATATTTTCATGATTTCATTAGATGATTTGTCTTTAAAGCTTAAATGTCTTGTGGTAAACAACAACAATGATGCATGGTTATGGCATAAAAGAATTGAACACATTCACATGGATCATTTGAATAAATTAATAAAGCATGACCTTGTTGTTGGGTTGCCTAAGATTAAGTTTATTAAAGACAAATTATGTGATGCTTGTCAAAAAGGTAAACAAACAAAAGTTTCTTTCAAACCAAAGCATATAGTCTCAACTTCTAGGCCTCTTCAATTAATTCATATGGATCTTTTTGGTCCTTCAAGAACTAGAAGTTTTGGAGGAAACTATTATGCCTTGGTTATAGTTGATGATTACTCTAGATATACGTGGACTTTATTTCTTGCAAATAAAAGTGATGCTTTTAAAGCTTTCAAGAAGTATGCAAAATTGGTTCAAAATGAAAAATCCTTGAAGATTGTATCTATTAGAAGTGATCATGGTGGAGAGTTTCAAAATACATTTTTTGAAGAGTTTTGTGATGAACATGGAATTTCACACAACTTCTCGGCACCTAGAACACCACAACAAAATGGTATTGTTGAAAGGAAGAACAGGTCTCTTGAAGAACTTGCAAGAACCATGTTGAGTGAAACAAATTTGCCTAAGTACTTTTGGGCAGATGCGGTAAGTACAGCATGCTATGTAAGTAACCGTGTTTTGGTAAGACCTATCTTAAAGAAAACTCCATATGAACTTTATAAGGGTAGAAAACCCAATATTGCTTATTTTCATATTTTTGGCTGTAAATGTTTTGTTTTGAACAATGGGAAAGATAACCTTGGTAAATTTGATGAAAAATCTGATGAGGGTATCTTTCTTGGTTATTCTCTCACTAGTAAGGCATATAGAATTTTCAATAAAAGAACCCTTACTATTGAAGAATCTGTTCATGTCTCTTTTGATGAAACTAACCCCTCCAAGGAGGAAAAAGTTATTCTTTCTGATGAAGATGATGAAGATAGTTCACCAAAAGAAGTCAACATTGAAGATGAACAGAACAAACAAAACAATGCACACCAAGAAGAAGAAATGCCACAACAAGAGCAAACAAATAATGATCTACCACAAGAATGAAGAATTCATAGAGACCATCCAATTGACAACATCATTGGTGACATAAATAAGGGAGTATCTACTAGACTTAATCTTCAAGATGCATGTTTAAATATGGCTTTTGTTTCACAAATCGAACCTTCTAAAATTGATGAAGCCTTAAGTGATGATCAATGGATTTTAGCCATGCAAGAAGAACTAAATCAATTTGAAAGAAATCAAGTTTGGGAATTAGTACCTAGGCCTTTGGATAAACATATCATTGGTACAAAATGGGTTTTCAAAAATAAATTAGATGAAAATGGTATTATTGTAAGAAATAAGGCCAGATTAGTTGCTCAAGGCTATAATCAAGAAGAAGGGATCGATTTTGATGAAACATTTGCACCTGTGGCAAGATTAGAAGCCATAAGATTACTTTTAGCATATGCATGTTCCTTAGATTTTCAATTATATCAAATGGATGTCAAAAGTGCATTTTTAAATGGTTATATACATGAAGAAGTTTATGTTAAACAACCTCCAGGTTTTGAAGATTTTAAAAATCCTTCTCATGTATATAAGCTTAAGAAAGCACTTTATGGTCTAAAGCAAGCACCAAGAGCATGGTATGATAGATTAAGCAATTTTCATTGTGAAAAAGGTTTTGAAAAAGGAAAAGTTGATACTACTCTTTTTATAAAAAGAATTAATCATCATACCTTGCTTGTGCAAATCTATGTTGATGATATCATTTTTGGTGCTACTAATGAATCGTTGTGTAAAGAATTTTCTAACATGATGCAAGGAGAATTTGAAATGTCTATGATGGGAAAACTTAATTACTTCCTTGGTCTACAAATAAAGCAATCAAAGGATGGAATATTCATCAATCAATCAAAATATTGCAAAGAACTTCTTAAAAGATTTGATATGGATAATTGCAAGGAGATTGCAACACCTATGAGTTCTAGCACTTATGTAGATCAAGATGAATCTGGTAAGCCAATAGACATTACAAAATATAGAGGTATGATTGGCTCTCTCCTTTATCTTACTGCAAGTAGACCAGATATTATGTTTAGTGTTTGTTTATGTGCTCGATTTCAATCTTGTCCAAAAGAATCTCATCTCTCTTCTGTTAAAAGAATTATGAAATATTTAAAAGGCACTCCCAATGTTGGTTTGTGGTATCCCAAAGGGAGTCTATGTGAATTGGTTGGTTATTCTGATTCTGATTATGCTGGATGTAAGACTGATAGAAAAAGTACTAGTGGTACATGTCACATTTTGGGAAATGCATTAGTTTCTTGGTCTTGTAAAAAGCAAGCTTGTGTAGCCTTGAGTACTACAGAAGCAGAATATATTGCTGCAGGAAATTGTTGTGCACAAGTTCTTTGGTTGAAACAACAATTACGTGATTTTGGTTTAAATTTAGAATGCATTCCCTTAAGATGTGACAACACCAGTGCAATTAATTTAACTAAAAATCCACTCATGCATTCCAGGACCAAACACATAGACATTAGACATCATTTCCTAAGAGATCATGTTCTCAAAGGAGATGTTGAAGTTACTTTTGTGGATACTCATTCTCAATTAGCGGATATTTTTACAAAACCTTTGGCAAAAGAACAATTTTTTAAAATAAGAAGAGAATTGGGAATCTTGGATGAAAATGATATTTAACATATGTACTTGCAAAAAATGTTATTTTTATTTTAGGTGTCTATTTCTTCAAATTATATGATTTTTTATATATAGGATTATATGCATTTTTATGATAATATGTTGTTATATGTGTTAAACATATTTATTTTTAAGTGTTTTTTTGAAACTTTTTAGTTGATTTTCATTCCTAGTTGTTTTTTTTTCTAATTCTGTATTGCTTCTGGTACTTGATAAGTTTGGATTCGGATAACTTTGTTTTAAGTTTTATATTATTATTACTTGTCTTGTATGCATATTTTTGGTTGGATATCTGTTTTGCCGATCTTTCTTCTTTTTGATGATGTCAAAAGGGGGAGAAAGTGTAGGTATGTGCTTGTACTTTGACATTTTACAGGTTATCCAATTGCAAATCAAAGGGGGAGATATACAAGACAGGGGGAGCTTTCTTTGCACATCAATGTCAACATGATATGGTTTGTCATCATCAAAAAGGGGGAGATTGTGAAGAAGATTTCCTTCCTTGTGACTTGGCTGGGTTTTGATGATTACAAGACTACATCACAAAAAGAAGAAAGCTTATGGAGGCTCATGGATCAAGATGATGAACAAGCTTAAGGACTTAGGGTTTTAAATTATAATCATTGTAAGTATGGTCCTTATCTTTTGATCTATCATTCTTAGCATTGTTTATGACTTAGAATGCTCAGAAAATAATTACAAACATTTTTTCTAAGTCTTCATATGAAGCAATGCCTAAATATCTTTTGAAAATAAATCACTCACGATGATTTTTATTTAAATGTGATTTTACAAAAAATTTTTTTTTTTACTACTACAAAAACTATAATTGCTTTTGGAAAATAGAATATTTAATAAAATACTTATAGCATGCATTTGGTCTTTTGAAATCATGTCACCTATGAATTGCATTAAGTGTCAAAACGGAAATTTTTGTTAAAAGGCAATTTTTGTTAAACGTAATATTTTTTATGACAATTCATTTTTGTTTTGATTCTACATTTCAAAAAGGCAGTATTGCTCCAACGGCTAATTACTCTAGTTCATTACAAATGGCTATTATTCTAAATTACCGTTGTATTCATATATTAGCATGCATTCATATATTTTATTTTGGCAAAAGGCTAGTTTCTTTTTTTAAATGTATTTCAAACTATTTTTTATGAATAGGTGCAATTTCAAATATGTGTCTATTCATTGGTAACCATTTTTCAAAAAATAGTATTGTTTCATAAACATTTTTTTAGCCTCTATATATACATTTGAGATTAGAAACATTTTATAACAACTTATAACATTTTAACAACAACAATCATTTTCTTTCAATATCTCAAATTGCTATTTTCAATATCACATACTTACAAACTTTCATTATCCTTGTTAGAAAACTTTGAACACACTTTCATATCATTATAAAAGTTTTCTGAGCACTAAGTTATAAGCTGTTAAAGTGATATTGAGAAAAGATAACAGCCATACAATTTATTATTCTTCAAAAACCATTGTTGTGAATTCTTGCCATAGTTTTGGTGAGAATTGTTGAAAGATAGTGGGGTGCTATCTTGTGTATGTTAGAAAGATTGTTAGGGGGTCTTGGGGAGAGATTGCTTGTAACAAAGATTCTAACATAGTGAATTCCTCACAGGGTTGTGGGGGAGTGGAGTACCAGTAGGGGAACCACTATAAATTCCTTGTGTCCATCTTCTTCTTCCCTACACTCTTTATTTTTCCAAGCATTCGTTCATACATTCATACAAAATTCCGGAAAAATTTACAAGAACACAATAAACCATAAAAATTATCCATTAAAAGTCATACAACCTAATTCACCCCCCCTCTTAGGTTGCACTCTGAAATTACAAATAGGTCTGATATAGATCCTGTTCTGAATATAACATGCTGTGTTTACAGCTTCTGCCCAAAAGTACTTAGCAATTTTGGATTCATGGATCATGGTTTTGGCCATTTCCTGTAAAGATCTGTTCTTTCTCTCTACAACTCCATTTTGTTGTGGAGTTCTAGGAGATGAGAACTCATGGATAATTCCATGATCTTAACAAAAATTTTCAAATGGTTCATTTTCAAATTCCCCACCATGATCACTTCTGATTTTTAAAATTTTCAAATCAGTTTCATTTTGTACTTGTTTGCAGAATTTGAAAAACACATCATATGTTTCATTTTTAGTTCTGAGGAATTTAACCCAAGTCCACCTACTATAATCATCAACAATTACAAGGCCATACTTCTTCCAATTGATTGAAGCTGTTCCAACAGGACCAAACAAATCAATGTGAAGGAGTTCTAAAGGTTTTGAGGTGGAAACAATGTTTTTAGACTTAAAAGAAGTTTTTGAAAACTTTCCAATTTGGCATGCACTGCACAGTGCATCTGAGTGATAGTCAATTTTGGGTAGGCCTCTAACCAGCTGTAACTTGCTAAGCTTAGAGATGAGTCTCCAGTTAGCATGTCCCAGCCTTTTGTGCCAAACCCATTTCTCATTGTAGTACCCCAATTTTGTCCTAAGCCTTTCAAAACAAACAAAATCAAAAAAAAATCAAAGAGAGGAAAAAGGTCAAAGTCAACCAAAGTCAACAAAAAAGTCAACATTTTAAAAATGATGACTTCGCACTGCGAAGTCTGCGATTTTTCTGCAGATTTTTGGTTTCTTTGATTTAATTCCAGAATTTGTTGCACATCATTTGCCTAATTATTTTAGTCAGCATTCATGGCTAATTGGGCCAAGCAAAACCAGAATTGAGAGACTTGCCATTAATGCCTAGGAAAGAAGCTTTTTCTTCCAACCTAGCATGTGACAAGCAAGTGGGCTTGCCCTTGGGCAGCTCTTGTCCCTCCCAAGTGACCTGTTAACCACCCCAAGGTTGCCAGCCACCTGCTTGAAGACTTTCTTCCTGCTTTCTCCCCCAAAACTAGTCAAACCCAGCTGGTTTTTCACTTGAAAAAGCCATGATTGCCTACCCTGTTTTTGCAGCAGCTTTTAACCTCTCACACCAGCCACATATAGCCTTTTGCATCCCCCAATCTCTGCACATCACAGTGCACGTTTTTATTGATCAACCATTGAGATTGCAAGGATCAATCCCCAAGCTTGGCCAATTGCAATCCAGCCATGTTCATCATCATTTCTATCCCAAAGACCATTGAATTTGTGGCTGAAATCAGTCAAACCATTAACCCTTGGCACAAGGCAGGGTTGCCTCTATCCATTAGCATTAAATGCAAAGCCAAATAGCCTGAATTTAGCCCACAAATCAGCTAGGTCGTATGGATTTTCATCATTACTTGAGATTGCATTTTGGCCTATAAATAGAGATGCAAGGCAGCATAAGATAGAGCAGAGAATACAGCATTCAAAGAGCAATTACACACAAAGAAACACTACTCAAAGAACCAGAGAAAACCAGCCAAAGCACTAGCAAAAACCAATCAAACACAAAGCTTTGCACAAGTTCAAAAATCATCACCAATATCAAAAACCTTTGCAAGAACCTTCAACCAATCCAAGTTCATTGCAGCTGGAGCTTTGCTAAGGATCTCTGTAAGTTTCTAAGCCTTTGTCTTGCATTTTCTATTGTGCTTGCATAGCAATTTTGGTCCAAAACCATTTTGTTCTAAAAACCCCTTTTGAATTTCAAAAGAAATCCCAAGGTTTTCAAAACATCAAAACTGGTTTGTCCAGCCCTTTTCATTGCAAAAACTCAAATCTTTTCACTCTCCTAAAAGGTCCTGAGTGTGTTCAGAAGTTGTTTCTGAACAACAGTTCAGAAACAGCTTCTGAACTCAAAAATTCGCATTGTTCGCAGTGCGAAGTCATGGTCGCAGAGCGACCATGACAGAACTCAGAATCTGAGTTTAGGCTCCCAAATGGCCAATTTTTGAGGTTCTAGCCCAAGAGCTCAGAACCTAGGAGGTTTAAAACTCATTTTATCCAAGCCATTTCAAGGATTTTGCATAATATTGGAAATTCGCAAGTTCGGGTAACACTTTTGTGGATAACTTGCAAAACAAGTTATGTCCCCAAACTTTCAAAACAACTTGAACAAACAAGCTATGTTCATCACTTCAAATTCAAACTTGAACAATAAACATTGTTCATGATTTTCAAAACCCAAACGTGAACATACGCCGAATTAGTTCGCTTTTCAAAACCGTTCGCAAAATGAGCCGAACTTGTGCGTTTTCTAACAAAATTGTCAAAACCTCTTCATTTTGGGTTTCAAACCAAATGTTTTGATATACTTTGGGATTTCTAAAGAAATTCAACCCAAAACTTGAATGAAAAAGGGATGGTGTGACGTATGTCTCTCCATTGCCCCGATTGTACGAATGTGTGACGTATGTCTCGTCGTTCGGACAATCGTCATTCCATTTTCAACGTATCCGACCATACCAAACCAAATCTTGGCCCCTTGTGGTCAATCCGAACCTTTTGGTCCCCCGTGGCCATTAGATTCAATCCCCCGACTCGTTAGAGTCACCTCGGTCAATGATCGACTCAATTGAGTCCATTGCACCTCTTTTGGTCCCAACGCGACCAAATCGAACCCTCTTACCCAACGGACATGTTTTACCTATTCTAAGCGCGATTCGTAAACAAACGCTTAAGTCTCCCATGCGCGAGCATACAAGCTCTACGCTTAAGTCTCCCATCCGCGAGCATACAAGCTACGTTTAATCGCAAAAATACGGTCAAAACATCGTCCATTTAAAAATAACCAACATATGTACGTTTTTCTACCAAAGAACTACGTACGCTTTGAATTCTCCGACTACCGGGAGATACGTAGGAGCAAGATCGACATCTTGTCAAGCGCAATAATAAAAAATTTCTTTTTCCCTCGCATCATATTTTTTCCTTTTCCCTTTTGACATAGATAATCATGCGCGCAAAACATTTAAAAACAATTTAAGCTTTAGCCAAATAGAAGGTTCCCGTTGAGTACAACGGACGTGAGGGGTGCTAATACCTTCCCCTTGCGTAACCGACTCCCGAACCCGACAATGGTTGCGATGACCAGTCCTTTTCCTCATCGTCAAGGGTTTTATTATCGTTTCCCTTCAAACAAAAAACTTAAGGGTTTATCAACGTTCCCTTTACACAAAAACTTTGGTGGCGACTTCACAAGGCCCTCCGAGCGTTCACGGACGTCCTCGGAGGATTGCGCATTTTTTAAACGAGGTGCGCACAGCTGGCGACTTCACTGGGGACCTTTTCCCACTAGCGAGTCAAGCCTAACCTATTTGGCTTTTAAGCTAATTGTTTTTATTTTATTTGCGCGCCATGCTTTTATTTTATTCATATATGTCATATCTATGCTTTATGTTTATGATTGCTTTATTTTGCTTTATATTCATATCATATATATATCAAATGCGGGGGTTACTTGAGCGATGTTACTCCACATTGTTCGGGTTAATGCCGGACGTGTGAGGCTCTCTACCCGAGCTTGAGAAAAAAACTAAGTTAGAATGGTGGTTGTGAGCGGAAGCCCGCGTTGACGTATGTCTGTGAGGTAGGATGCCCAACCCCGCTTAGAGGAGATTTTCACGTGGAATTAATTGAAGTCATGTCGACGTATGTCCATAGACAACCCTAATTCCATGTGAGATCTATGACTCTAGGGACCTCTTCTTAGGAAATTTCACCATTTAGAGCATACACGTGAGGATGGGGGGAAGTTCCGAACCTTCATAAACCATACCCTTGCATATCATTTGCATTCATGAAAGTAATTTTCGCATCATTTTGCTTTATAGGAATTTAAAAAGAACAACCAAATATTAGCAAAAAGAAATATGGATTCCGGGAACAAAAATACGCTCGCATTCAAGATTAAAGCTCCTAGGGTGGAAAGTTTATTAGCTCTAAGTAAAAGGCTCTCTTCGGTCAACAAGAGTATTTTCGAGGCAAGCTATGGGCTAATCCTTGATCTCCTACCCGTGAGAATAGATTCAACGGCCTTAACCACTTTGGCGCAATTCTTCGACCCACCTCTACGGTGCTTCACATTTCAAGACTTCCAACTAGCGCCGACTTTGGAAGAATTTGAGAGGATTTTGGGTTGTAGCATGAAGGATCATGAACTCTACCTCGGTCCGGGAAGAGACCCCACATTAGAAGCCATCGCCGAATCCCTATATCTTGATGTCCAAGAAGTAACATCTAACTTGGAAGTTAGAGGAAGCCTTAAAGGATTCGCAAGAAAGTTCTTGGAAGCCAAAGCTCGGGAGATGTTAGCCAACAAAGAGGGAAGAGCATTCAACGCCATCCTAGCCCTCTTAGTCTACGGAATTGTCTTATTCCCCAACATGGACGATTTCATAGACTTTCCGGCTTTAGAGGTATTTATGACTAAAAATCCGGTTCCCACAATTTTGGCGGATTTTTATCATACCCTCTACTCTAGGCATGAACAAGCAAGGGGACGCAAAATTTCTTGTTGTACTCCTGTGGTGCAAATTTGGATGATGTCCCACATGCCAAGAAACCGAGACTTTGTGGAAAATCGGGCCAAGCTCAAATGGTCACAACGGATGACAACCCTCGCCGAGAAGGACATCCATTGGTTTTCGCCAAATTTAGAGGACCCGGAAATCATCCTCAGTTGTGGGGACTTCCCTAATGTACCCCTCATTGGTACTAAGGGATGTATTAACTACAATCCGGTCCTCTCTCTCCGACAACTAGGTTTTTCAATGGAAGATAAACCCAATGACCTTTTGTTGGAAGCTTTCTTCTTAAGGGAAGGCGATCAAGACCCGGCATTGCTAGAGAGAATCCGGGGAGCATGGAGCCAAGTGCACAAAGGAAGGGTCGGCAAGAGAAATTGTGTCGCCAAACCCCTTTATATTCAATGGGTGAAGGAGAGGGTCAAAGCAATCAAGTTACCCTTTGTGGTCATAAGCCCTCCAAAACCTCATACACTTAAACCTATTGCAACCATTCCCAACAAAGAAGTGGAGGAACTCAAAGCTAAAATTCAGGAACTCCAAAACAAAAACGGAGACTTAGAATTGAAGCACCTCCAAGCTTTAGGAGAAATCACTAGGACGAAGAGAGATCGAGATGAAGTGACAAATTCTCTCCTAGTGTGCCAAAAGCGGCTAAGAATCTCCGAAGGGAAGAGAGATTGGATAGGAGGCGGCTTGGTTAGTGCGGATGCCAACCTTGTGGCCAAGGACGAAGAGTTGGAAAGAATCTTGCATTCCAACCAAGAGCTCAAGAAATTCGGCGAACTAGCCATTGAAGCTCAACGGAAATGGAGGTTGAAATTTCAAGAGAAAAATCAACAGCTCCAAGAAGTAGTTAAAGACTACAAAGAGCAGCTTCAAGCCGAACGCGTCCAACGGCAAAGACATTAGAGCCTTTCTCATCAAGGGAGGCTAAAGTGCAATCGTCTCGAAGAGGACATCAAGAAATTCTAAGAATACTTCGACAAGATTGCAAGAGCTCACGGGGACCATATTGCACAATTACATGATGAAATTAGAAGTGCAAGAGTCAAGCTAGACCAGCGCAAGGAAGTGATTGAGTGTGTATGGCAAGACGCCGCCCGATTAAGTGAGGATTTCACTAAATTGGTTGCATTC